>PITA01008515.1:0-83895 GCA_004023965.1 Spilogale gracilis | reverse complement strand
GTTAATGATCATGTGCAAGAAAATAAACTTTAGTCATCAAATGAGTTTGGAAAACATCATTTTAAATGATTTAAAACATTTGGTGGAAACCAGCAGAAATAACGTCTTGGTTCATAGTCATTTTTGTATATTCTAATGGGCTTATACATCTTACCCTGCTTCTTGGGGAGATTTCTTTTTCTCCCTCATCAATATGTTGATAGTTAGAGCTCACATCTTCTTATAAGCCCCATGTCTCCCTGATTATAGTAACAGGTCCAAGGAAGAGCCAACAAGACTATCAGGGCACTTGCTAGGATTTTTCATACCATACTTTTATACGGAGTAGGCTGATTAATAAAAATGAAGCTAGGGGCTCCTGGGTGGCACAGTTTGTTAAGCCTATGACTCCTGGTTTCAGCTCAGGTCATGCTCTCAGAGTCCTGGGATCGAGCCCTGCCTCAGGCTCCATACTTAGCAGAGTCTGCTTGAGATTCTCTCTCTTTCTCTCTCTGCCTCTCCCACTCATGCTGTCTCTCTCTCTCTAAAAATAAAATAAATAAATCTTTTAAAAAAATGAAACTAACATAAAGAAATTAAAATGAGATGTAAGAAAATAAAGACTTTAAATAGCTTGGCCCTTATAAATTTCCATTGCCAAATTCAAAAGCTTTGTCCTTCCTTGTTAACCTTGGACATGGCAGACCACATAACAAAGGTTAAATAAAATTATGTTACAGTGGGGTTCCTGCCTGCTTTAGTCAGTTAAATATCTGACTCTTTTTTAAAGATTTTATTTATTTGAGAGAGACAGAGTGAGAGAGAACACAAGCAGGATGAGGGACAGAGGGAGAAGCAGACTCCCTGCAGAGCCAGAGGCCCATTGCAGGGTTAGATGCCGGGATACTGGGATCATTACCTCAGCAGAAGGCAGACGCTTAACTGACTGAGCCAGTCAGCCCCTGAGCATCCTCTGACTTTTTTTTTTTTTTAAGATTTTTTAATTTATTTGACAGAGAGAAACATAGCTAGAGAGGGAACACAATAGGGGGAGTGTGAGAGGGAGAAGCAGGCTTCCTGCCGAGCAGGGAGCCCGATGTGGGACTTGAACCTGGGTCTCCGGGATCATGATCTGAGCCATAGGCAGTCGCTTAACCAACTGAGCCACCCAGGCACCCCTGCATCTGACTCTTTATCTCAACTCAGGTCTTGGCCTTAGGGTTGTTAATTCAAGCTCTCTGTTGCGATCCAGGCTGGGCTGGAGCGCAGGAGAAGAAGAAGGGAAGAAGAAGGAGAAGAAGAAGGAGAAGAAGTCTAATTAAATCTCAGCGCTTGCTAGGTAGGAGATAGCTATACCTCTGACACTCTGTTTTTCTTTTCTCAGAAGAGCAGAGGTAAATGCCCAAGCCAGAAACAGAAAGAAAAAAAAAACAACAAGGAGAACATTTTCTGGAAAATCTGGAAATGAAATAGGTATTAGAGAAATATAATTTATGATCCAGCCCAAGGTCATATGATTGAGAGAATGGAGGATACAAAGGGAAGGTACTGAAACTTAGTCTGGTACCTTGTTTCTCAGCCACAACTTCCTGAAATTTTCAAAATACAGGGTGACTGGAAACATTTTCACTTCTTTGACACTTTCATGCTGACACAGTCTAGAGTCAACTATTGCTGGTAAATGAGTGAATTTTGATCTTACAGAAGTGAGAACTAAAAACAGAACAATGAAAACCTGGTTATTGCTGTTCTTTGACAATATATACGTACTGATACCTGCCTTCACAACCAATCTGCTACTGTTTTGGGTTTCCTCCTTTTCTGGTCTCCCATGGTTATCTCTCTCAGATGCTTGGTAGCAGTTCTCGATCTAAAAGTTTGAGTCTCTTTCTCACCTTTACAACAAGCAGGCACAATGAGTGTGACAACTTTTCCTTTGGCAGTAGCTGGATATTCTGCTTTAAGGACTCTCATAAGGCTGTAATCCAGTTGTCAAATGGGGCCGTGGTTTCACTTAAAGATTTGACTGAGGAGGGGCACCTGGGTGGCTCAGTCATTAGGCGTCTGCCTTCAGCTCAGGTCATGATCCCGGAGTCCTGAGATCGAGCCCCCGCATCAGGCTCCCTACTTGGTGGGAGGCCTGCTTCTCCCTCTCTCACTCCCTGCTTGTGTTCCCTCTCTAGCTGTGTTTCTCTCTGTCAGATAAATAAATAAAATCTAAAAATACAAAAAAAAATTTGACTAAGGAAAGACCTTCTTCCACAGTCATTGTTATTGTGTCCCCCCAAAATTTATGGTTGAAGCTGTGACCCACAATGTGACTGCATTTGGAGAGCCTAAGGTTAAAGGAGGTTATAAGAGTGGGGTCCTGAACCAATAGGACTGGTGTCCCTATACAAAAAGGAGGAGACACCAGAGAGCTCTTCTTTTGGGGTGCACACAGAGGAAAGTTTGTAACAGAGCTTGATAAGAAGGTAACCATCTGCAAGGAAGGAAGAGTTCTCGCTATACGCCAAATTTGCCAACGCCCTGATCACAAATTTTAGCCTCCTGAAAGGTGAGAAAATAAATTTCAGTTGTTTAAGGTACTCAATCTATGGTATTTTGTTATGCAGCTCAAGCAGACTAACACAGTCACTAATAAGGTTGCTCACAAGAAAGGGAACCCCTCTCATATTGTTGGTGGGAATGCAAACTGGTGCAGCCACTCTGGAAAACAGTATGGAGAGTCCTCAGAAGTTGAAAATAGAGCTACCCTACAACCCAGCAATCACACTACTGGATATTTACCTTAAAGATACAAATGTAGTGAACCGAAGGGACACGTGCATCTGAATGTTTATAGCAGCAATGCCCACAATAGCCAAATTATGGAAAGAGCCTAGATGTCCATCAACAGATGAATGGATAAAGAAGATGTGGTATATACATACATACACACATATACATGTATGTATATATGATGTAATACTCTGCAGCCATCAAAAAACTCCCAAATCTTGCCATTTGCAATGACATGGATGGAACCAGAGGATATTATGCTAAGCAAAATAAGTCAATTAGTGAAAGACAACTATCATATGAGCTCTCCAATATGAGGAATTTGAGAGATAGGGCGGGGTTCGTGGGGGGAAGGGAGGGAAAAATGAAACAAGATGGGACCGGGGAAAGAGACAAACCATAAGAGAGAGACTCTTGTTCTCAGGAAACAAACTGAGAGTTGGTGGATGGGAGAGAGTTGGGAAGGATTGGGTGGCTGGGTGATCGACACTGGGGAGGGTATGTGCTATGGTGAGTGATGTGAATTGTGTAAGACTGATGATTCTCAGACCTGTACCCCTGAAACAAACAATACATTCTATCTTAATTAAAAAAAAAAAAAGTTTGCCGGCAGGATTCTGTGTGTTATGGGATGCTGTGTTTGAGGCACAGTTTCTTGCTCAGATTGAGGCTGCATTTAGTTCCTTGCCATATTGACCTCTCCAGAGACTCTTGCAGCAAGAGATAATCTAGAAAGGTAGAATCATGATTATTGTAACCAAATCTTCAAAATGACATCTCAGCATTTTTGTCATGTTTTATTCTTTAGAAGCAATTCATTAAGTCCAGCCTGCCCACAAGGGGAGGGGATTACATAAGGCATGATTACTTAAAGACTTAATTAGGGAACATTTGGGGGAGGATCTACAACAAAGACTGAATAAAGGTACAACATGACATCCAAAATCTCTGGGACAATATGTAACAGTGCGACATACTTGTAATTGGAATACCAGGAGGAAAATGGTGATAGAATGGGGCAGAAGAAATGATGGTCAAGGATTAATGATAGACACCAAACCACAAGTCCAACATACTTAAAGAATACAAACAAGATGAGAACACACACACACACACACACACACACACACACTACTGTACCTTGTATACTATGTATACAACTGAGAAAGGAGAGAGAAAGTGAGAAAGTTGAAGTCAACTGGAGAAAAAGTCACATGGATTAGTGTTTCCTTGTTCTCTGGGTAAATATCCCATTACTAGAATTACCGGATTTTATGGTAGTTCTATTTTTAGTTTTTTGAGGACTCTCCATATTGTTTTCCATAGTGACTGCACCAGTTTGCATTCTCACCAACAGTGCAGGAGGGTTACTTTTTCTCTATATCCTCACCAATGCTTGTTTCTTCCATTTCTGATTTTAACCATTCTGAGACGTATGAGGTGATATCTCACTGTGGTTTCAACTTGCCTTTCCCAGATAATGAGTTGAGCATCTGTTCAGGTGTCTTTTAGTCATCTGTCTGTTTTCTTTGGAAAAATGTCTGTTTATATCTTCTACCCATTTTAAATTGGATTATTCATTTTTGTGCATCTGTTGAGTTGTATAAGTTCTTTAAATATTTTGGATACTAATCCTTATCAGATATGTCATTTTCAAATATATCCTTCTATTCAGTAGGTTTCTTTTAGTTTTCTTGATTATTTCCTTTGTTGTGTAGAAGTTCTTTATTTTGATGTAGTCTCAATAATTTGTTTTTGCTTTTGTTTCTCTTCCCTCAGGAGACATATCTAAAAAAATGTTGTTTTGGTTGATATAAGAGATATTACTACCCCATGTCAGGTTCGCCCTGGATGGGGTGTCTGTTTCTCCCTCTCCCTCTGCCCTTCTCCCCACTCCTTCTCTCTCAAATAAATAAATAAAATATTTTTTTTAAAAAAATGTTATTTTCTAGGGGTCAGGGGATGAGTGAGCCTGGTGAGGAGTATTAAGGAGGCATGGCAAGGGGAGGGGGCCTGGGTGGCTCAGTCATTAAGCGTCTGCCTTTGGCTCAGGTCATGACCCTGGAGTCCTAGGATTGAGCTCCGCATCAGGCTTCCTGCTAGGTGGGAAGCCTGTTTCTCCCTCTCTTACTCCCCTTGCTTGTGTTCCCTCTCTGGCTTTGTTTCTCTCTGTCAAATAAATAAAATATTTTTTTAAAAAGGAGGGCACGGATTGCATGGAGCACTGGGTGTTATATACAAACAATGAATCATGGAACACTACATCAAAAACTAATGACTAATGGATACGGAATGGTGATTAACATAACACAATAAAAATATATGTAATATGCATATGTGATTTTTAATAAAATATGAATTTTCATTATGATAACTTACATTGGTATAGAAAAGAGGTAATTTACACATTCATTTCGGTTTCAGTTATACTGTCCTAAGGAACAAGGAAGTGAGCCATTGAGTCTTGGTACTTTTACCAGGCGTGGCTGTGTATATTTTGTCAGTGACAAGACTTACAATGACAGCCTGGTGGTGGGTACTGAGGGCACGTATTGCATGGAGCACTGGGTGTGGGGCATATACAATGAATCTTGGAATACTGAAAAAATAAAATTAAATTTTAAAAAAAGAATTACAATAACAAAAGCAATTAAGAACCAGTGAGATTCATGCCTTGTAGAAGTAACAATATATTATTAAACTTTCAATAATCATTAACTTTCCCTTTCTTAAAAAAACAAATTTGTTTTGATTTGGTAATAAGAAGAAAATTATTATTTAAACCAAAGTAGAAACATATCTATTATATGCAAGTGGAAACACTGTCAAATGAAAAGACATCATGTTATATTTATGAAATCCTTAAAAAAGTCAGAAAGCCTACTCAGAAATTCATAAAATCAAGAGCAGGAAGTTAAGATAAATTCAAATCAACAATATTCCTTTTTATTTAATCCCCTTGAAAGTTTTATGAACAGTTTTTTAATAGTCACAGTCACCAATTTAATTTTTATAAATTCAGCAGCAGTCTTTGGGACACTAGGAGACAAAGGACTGTATTGCAATCTTCAGTGAGAGAGGTGGATTCTTGCTCCATTCCAGAGTCCAGATTTCATCACCGGATCTTAAAGGCTGAACTGAAACCATAAATAGAAAAACTCTTATTTTCCTCTTCACGTACACTTGCATAGTACTATGTTATAATGTAATATAATGTGTCACATTGCAACAGACACACACAAACTCACATGTATTAAAAAGCTACCTCCCTGGGCACCTGGGTGGCTCAGTTGGTTAAGCGACTGCCTTCAGCTCAGGTCACGATCCTGGAGACCCGGGATCGAGTCCCACATCGGGCTCCCTGCTTGGTGGGAAGCCTGCTTCTCTCTCTCTCACTCCCCCTGCTTGTGTTCCCTCCCTGGCTGTGTTTCTCTCTGTCAAATAAATAAAATATTAAAAAAAAAAAAAGCTACCTCCCTGAACAGAAAACTTGAATGCAATGATCTGCAAACTTCAGCATGCATGACAATTATTTCTAGTTCATGGAACTAAGATGGCACCCCAAAAGGCCAATTTTAAAAATATCCCCATGTGATTCTGAAGCAGTGATTCAGCAGTGATTCCTTCTAAAGGAAAAAGTAGTTTAGGGCGTGTGGGTGGCTCAGTGGGTTAAAGCCTCTGCCTCCAGCTCAGGTCATGGTCCTGAGATCCAGGCCTGCTCAGCAGGGAGCCTGCTCTGCTCAGCAGGGAGCCTGCTTCCCTCTTTTTCTCTGCCTGCCTCTCTGCCTACTTGTTATATCTTTCTCTCTGTCAAATAAATAAATGAATAAATAAATAAATAAATAATCTTTTAAAAAAGGTAGTTTAATCCTTATTCATTACATCGGAATAATACTCATATGTTCAAGATTATAAATCATAAGTCTATTGTAGTGCTAATATAACAATGTTTGATTTTAATGTTTCCATATACATATAAACACATATTATCTTATAGTTATAAACATTTAATTATATTTGATAACATGAACACTTAGATGGATTGATGCTGCATTTTTTGTGGATGATTTTTCCTTTTTCAGTTGGCCACACCATAATTTTCTAGCCATTAGCTCACTGACATTCATTCTGTTTCCAGCTTTTTTCCAGCTTTTTGCCACTACTAACAATACTGTAAACAAAAATCATTATATATAAGTTCTTACTCACTAGTGCCTTTATCTGCATGGAAGAAATTCTCAGGGGTAGAATTTTGCTACCCCTATTTTGATCTGTGGAACATTCAAAAAAGTGTTTCATAGATATTTCCAGATTGCTTTCTGCAAAGGCTAACTCACCGCCTATTTCCAATAGCAATGTTTGAAATGGCGATTTTTTCTATATTCCTGCCAGAAATAAATATTGGTGCTGTTTTAAATTTCTGGTGATCTGATTTACATAAAGTGACATCTCAGTGTTAATTGTATTTTGAATTGCTTGGACATACTGGTGAATCTGAGCATTTATAAATGTCTATTTGTCACTTGAAATTGATTCTGTATGAGATGTCTTTTCATAGCTTTGCCCATCTGATGATCCATCAGATGCTATCCTTTAATAATTTTTAAGACATATATTAAGATGTATATATATGTATATTTATCCCTTTCGTGCTATATACAATTTATTACCTTCTATGTGAATGTGTGTAGCTATGATGTCACACTTTACATTTATATACTTTTAAAAGTTCCAACTTTAATCCTCTGTCTCAATCTGTATTTCTTATATCTACACACACACACAAAAAAAAACAAACCAAAAAACCCATACTTTGGTATATATCATTTCTAAATATATAGTCCTCCAAAAATAGTTTTTTAAATGGAAAATATATTCACTACTTCATTTCACCATCTTCTCTTTTTGATGTATAACTTAACAAATATCTTGTCTATTCACTGTTTTCTTCTGTTATACTTTTTGCGTGAAAGCGAATTATAAAATGCAAATCTGATTGTGTCTTGCCCTGGATTAATCTTTCAAAGCCCACTGCCTCCCTAACAGTCCCTAAAATAAAATATGAATGTGAAATATGGCAGACAAGGCCATTCATGATGGGCTCTGTGCAGCCTTTTCAGCTTAGATTCTCACCACTTCCTCTTTCTTGAGATTTACATTAAACAATCATGTCTTTGTCAGCAGTATCTTTTATTTATTTGTCTTCAGTGCTCAGAACACCACTTGTCACCATAAATATGATCAATACATATTTTTAAAGGTTTTTATTTCTAAGTCATCTCTACACCCCATGTGGGACTAAAACTTAAAGCCCTGAGAGTGAAAAATTCATGCTCTCCCGACCGAGCTAGCCAGGCACCCTGCTTCAATACTTATTTTTGAATGAAAAACTTCTTACTGTTCCCCAAAGATGTGGTTCTTTTCTATGCCTCCATATTTTGTACATGTCATGTCCTTGCCCTAAAATTGTCATTCAGTCATTTGATATTTGCCCTGAATATCACATTTTCAGAATCTCCCCCAATTTCTTAGGAAAACTTTCTATGTTCTTATGACACTTTATACTACCTTTACCATAAAATGCATTATATGAGTGTTGACATAAGTCTTTTATTTTTCAGAAAATGACTGTTACAATATCTTGAAAAGATTTAATCATGTAAATGTATCCAGTTTCTCCTTAGCTCCATGATGTACCATTGTTACTGCTTAGAATATATAACTAAGAGTTAGGGTGCCTGGGTGGCTCAGTCGGTTGAGGATCTGACTCTTGATTTCAGCTTAGGTCGTGATCTCAGGGATTGAGCTCTGAGTTGGGATCCCTGCTCAACCAGGAATCTGCTTAGGATTCTCTCCCTCTCCCCCCCCACCTCTTCCCTTTCTCTCTCTCTCTCTCTCTCTCTCTCTCTCTCTCTCTCTCAAATAAGTAAATAAATCTTTAAAAATAATAATATATAACTAAGAATTGGATAAGGGTCACATTTATAAAGAGCTGTGATATATTCTGAATATAGCTGTACATATATACCTAAATATATATACATATATATGGAAATATGTGTATACACATTCTTTCTTTTTTATAACACCAGAGGAGTTCTCAATTTTCAAAAACATGGACCTGTTTTGAACAACACTGAATAATTTCTCCTCACTCACCTTCTTGGGTTGTAATTCCTATTTTCCTTTTCAGTGTACCTCAGAATGATCTTCTTTTTCATCCAGAAATAGGAAGAGATTTAGACACAGAAATTAGCTCAGCATCATTAAAATCATCTGACTCATTGGGATTTTCTGAAAGGAAGAAAATAATTACTGGGAAATAAATCAGACCTCCCCTCAAGTGCCTTAGAACCTCTTTGAACATTTAAATGCATTGCCCACAATTAGGAAGGTCATGATTGACCAGGCACAGGAAGTCTTTTCCATGTCTTAAATATGTTTTCCCAACATAGCTGCAGCAAATACCAAGTCCCTGGGATTGAAGAAGTGAGCCAGAAGGTAAGGAATACAGAGAAGGTGCTGAACCTTCATGGAGTAAGTGGGTGTAGGGTTATTTCTCTCAACCCAGCAGAATTAGGGCATTGGTGCTAAACAGAGGTTGGAGGACAAAGAAAACCATATGTAATGGGAGATAGTGATGGCTTCTCTAGGAAAAAGATATAGGAAGTTTAAGGTTCTAGATTTTTAGGGGAAAATATCATAAATACTAAGCTAGAGAAAGGAAAGGAGCAGGAAGTAAGAATGGTAGGAATGGTGAAAGAGAAGTGAAAAGTGAAACCTTTTAGATTAATTTGTTTCAGTAAGATGAGGTCCGAGTCATAATATTCTACTTGGATGGTTCTTTGTACATCCACCAGAAATAATCATACACCTCTAAGCCAGATTGCGTGATTGCAATGTTTATGTTCTCCAAGAGTCACTGGTAGTTCACTCCTGCCTTTCTTCCTTATATGCATCATAAGCTTCTTATGACATATTAGAGATTTCTTTCCACTGCTATGCAAAGTACAATGCCTTAGCTGCAATTGTAACTACTGGTCTGAATCCCAGGGCCCTCAAAGAACCCACAGACCTGAGGTAGTTAGCACGTCCAGATCATCTGCTTTCAGGCAAGAATTCATCTCCCGGTATTGAACTTGGTGAACAGAATTCTCTCCTCTCAAGGAAACTGACAACAGAGATCCTAGGTTAGGGATCAACAGATTGTAATAAAACTTGCCCTCCTTACCAATGCTGTTCCCAAGCAGTGCACACATACTCAATCTGTATCCATGCCCTTGTCTTGTTTCCATCCCTTCTACTACCAAGCTTTTCCCTTATAATGTTACAAACTCAGATGCAGCTGGGCGAGGCAAAACCACCCCTACTGCCATCATATGCCACCCGAGTTTCTTCCCCCAAGCAGGTGGCAGTCTTCTCTAATTCGTGGGAGCTTTAAAAAAAATCTCTCTGAAATCTGTTCATCCTCTCTTCTCCACGCTCACTATCAAGCTTTTTTCATCTTTCATGTCAACTATTTCAAAATGCTACTCCTGTCAACAATGTGGACTTCTTACAACCCCTCACACAGCCTGTCATCAAACAGAACTTTCTAAAAAACGGCTGGACTATTTCACCCTCCTTCACCACATAATACTCTTTGACTAGTCATCTTACTGTGAAGTACATGACTCATCTTTTGTTCCTCATCCTTCTACAGTCTTATCAGTAGCTTCTCTCCTCGAACCCAACTTTTACTTTCCCCTGAAATGGCAGGTGGTTATCCTTAAGCTTTTCTATGCGTGTACATATTTTTCTCTTTCCCTATAATACACCTTACCCAGTTCTTTGAACTTGATTTTCAAAATGTTTCAAAAGCTTCCTGGAAGCCTCCAATTCTCCCCCTGCCCCCCCCTAGTTAATTACTGTCTTCTCTGTGCCACTTATGTTCCTAATTCACATGAATGTGCAATACTATAGGGTGCCTTATTGTTTGTGCATATATCTCTTCTGCTAGACTTGAAATTCCATGACTACAAAACACTTGAGTATTGATGTCTATACCTTCAGAGCCTAGTACACTGCTTAACAGAACAGTAAAATGAGCAGCAAGTATATAGTAAGAGCAAATAAATATTTGGACAATAAAGGATTCCTCCTAAACCATATAGGCCTATTCATCCTAAACTACCAATACCATAATGTCCCAATTAAACATGCAGATAGAGTACAGGACTCATTTTTCCTCTGAAATCATGTTCCCTATTTTGGAGAAACAGCTTGAACCTCTTCTAGGTTCCATCCTTTAGGCTGTTTGATGTTTGAGTCTAATATGTGTACACTTGCTTTTAATAGGTATATCTATTTCAGATAATATGTATTTTATCCCAAGAACCTTCTTATCCCATAGAGACATTAGAAAGACCATAGCTTGGATCAGACCTGTAAGCCGCTGCTGTTGTCTTCGCCTCTGAATCCACAAGAGGAAAGCAATGAGACAGGCCAACGCAATGACACCAAGGATCGCAAATGCAACAAGGGACGAGCGACCTAAGCACAAGTGAGTATCACAAGAGATGATGTCTTAACATCAGAACAACTTCTGATCCAAAGTCTCTTAACAAAAAAGACTCTAAGTAATGCAGACAATTGGACCCATGCTCATAAGCCCCACAATATACCTCCAGCATTTGATGGTCTTCCGGCCATGGCAATTTCTGTAGGATAAAAGAGGAGACTCAATTTGGGGAGTAAAGTGTGAAACAAATATTTCTATTTTTGTGTGTGAGCCTTTGGTGCCTCTCAACCAAGTAAACTCCTTCCCACCTAAAACTAGGGTCTCCTGGTCTTTATTTCTTCTGTGCAGAGATACATATAAGTTATATGCTTTTCTTTGGTGAAAGCCAATTTACAATAATGAATATTCTCCTCGATCCCTCGGACTGAAACATCATCATTCTCTTCCCACCAGATCCCTGTGTTGAGGTGCCCAGTTGTGACATAAGTGCCCATCCCCTTGTTGCTGCCCGAGATTCCAAGCTTACTCCAGGCTCCTGGCACTCACCTGAACACCTCACAGCAGCATCTTCCTTGTGCCCACAATCACTGTGCCCCCAGGGTCTGGCAGGACAATCCCACAAGGAAGACTCATTTCCTTTGCACGTCACTTCATTGAGCCATATGGGCCCGGTCCCTTGACCAAACACTGCCTCTTTTAGTGCTTCTAAGGCTGGGCCACAGCCCATCTGTCGACACACCACCTGCGCGTCTTCGAGGTCCCAGGAGTCATCACACACTGTCCCCCAGGAACCTCCGTGCCAGAGCTCCACACGTCCAGAACAATTAGAGTTACCTTCTTGAAGTCTTATCTTGTCTGAAAAATCATAGACACCTGGATCATTTCTGAGAACACAAAAACTTCTAAGAGGTCACAGAGGAAAAGAGAGATTTGAAAATGTTTTTAAATCTCTATTTTAAGGAGTGCCTGGGTGACTCAGTCATGAAGCGTCTGCCTTCTTTTTTTTTTTTTTTTAAAGATTTTATCTATTTGACAGAGCGAAACACAGCCAGAGAGGGAACACAAGCAGGGGGAGTGAGAGAGGGAGAAGCAGGCCTCCCGCTGAGCAGGGAGCCCGACGTGGGACTCAATCCAGGGTCTCCAGGATCATGACCTGAGCCAAAGGCAGTCGCCCAACCAACTGAGCCACCCAGGCGCCCTGAAGTTTCTGCCTTCTACTCAGGTGATGATCCCGGAGTCCCAGGATCGAGCCCCACATCGGGCTCTCTGTTCCGTGGGAAGCCTGCTTCTCTCTCTCCCACTCCCCCTGCTTGTGTGTCCTCTTTCCCTCTTTCTGTCAGATAAATAAATAAAATGTTTTTTTTAAAAAAAAACCTCTATTTTAATACTTTGCTTTAAAAAACATTTTTTTTAGTGAAATTTTTCCTTTACAAAAGCCTAAGTATGTCCTTTCAACAAACTGGGTGTATTTCATCCTGGACATAAGAACAGTAGTGTAGGGACACCTGGATGGCTCAGCTAGTTAGGTGTCTGCTTTTTTGGCTCAGGTCACGATTCCAGACTCCTGTGATTAAGCACTGACTTGGGCTCCCTAATCAGTCGGGAACCTGCTTCTCCCTCTCCTTCTTCCTCTCTCCCACTGGTGCACCGCTTTCTCTCTCTCTCTCTCTCTCTCTCTCTCTCTCTCTCTCTCCCTTTCTCTCAAAATAATAAATAAATAAATAGATTTTTAAAAAAGAACATTAGTGTGACTCAGGAAATGTGAAAGAAAAAGGAAATGTGAAATAAACAAAGTTAACACTGTATAATGTTAATTTCTCTCAAAGAAAAAATAATTTAGGAGATTTCCAGGTACATAAAAGACTTCTTCCAACATAAGAAGATGGAGAATGAAAAAAAATTTTAAAAAAAGATGGATAATGACAAAATATTCGAGGACTGATCCTTTTGACTGCCTCTCTTCTTCTATTAGTAAAGCAAAGTAATATTTGAAAGAAAAGTGGGAACGGTAAGGTAGACCATTCAATGGTCAACTAATGAATTATATATTTTCTCCTCACATGTTCTCAGAGAAAGCAATTAAATAAAAACCTTCAAGAAGACCATGGGAAAATAATGTCTTTTGGACAACTAATCTGTGATCCTGGATATCTATAAGATAAATTAAATGAAACCGATTACACCATCCAGGTAGAATAGGTAGCAGAGGTTATTCATTCTTACTAAATGAGATCATAAGATGATATAGTGGAATTACAAAAATGGACTTCTCATGTGGGCCAGTGGATACACACCGGCACATGTGATCCAGGTCTCCTCTGAAGGGCTGGCCGCTCTCTGTTTCCATGGAGCAGATGGGCACTGCCACAGCGTGTCGGGTCCTTTCGGACACTGGACGTTGTCCACCCACATGTGCCTGGACGTTGGCTTGTCTAAAGATGCAGGGATGATGTCCCCTCTGTCCGCACAGCCCAGCTGCCTGCAAACCACCTCCACAGTGGTTGCAGACATCCCACTCTTGCCAATGCTGCCCCAAGCTCCATTGTAAAAAACTTCCAGACGCCCTGCACAACTGTGTCTATTGGTTTCATCGATCAGTCTCAGAGACATGAACTCTAGAAGGAAATACAGGGTTAGTGGTTTTGCATGTTCCCTGAAGATTCACAGGGCTCCCTCTCTTTACTCTAAGGTGCGAATGGTTTTTAAAATAGGTACAATATGTCAGTTGCTAGTAATTCTTTAGTAACTTCTGGATGATTTAGTAGATTTTGGTAAAATGCAGTATGTTCTACACTAAATGTAGGATGGCTCTATAAATAGCTTATGGTGTTCTAGTATTGGGTTTTGTGCTTAGGGAGCTCCGTAGAAGGCCACCAATGATTCTAAATTGATTTCTGAATCTTAATCAAGGGCTCAGAGCCTTTTATAGCAATCATGTATCTTGGATTTTTCTCCCTAAATTACTGCAATTTTCAGCCTCAAGAAACTTTTTTTCTTTTTTTTTTTTTTTTGCAGGTTTCTTGATACTTACAGTTTAGTGAGATACTTGGACACTAAAGCCAATGGTGTGTATATCACCTTAAGATAAAATATTCCTTTTCTGTCTCTTCATAGCTGACTGCATATGTCCTCTACCAATTTATGTCATTAAATGCGAATGATATCAAATCACTTCTGGCATACAGAATTTTTCACTTCCCTAAGTAACCAAGTCATAGTTCCATTTTTCCCAATATACTACAACTGAGTACAGTCTTCAGCTTCACAATAGTTTCTAAGGCTTGCCATGTATACAGAATAAAAGCGGTGGCCTCTTATGATAATTTTTACTCCTATGACAAGTAAGTTTCATTTGCTTATCACAGAAAATCACTTTGGTATGGTAATTATCTTTTGCGCTGCTGAATGTAGTGCTGGATTTATTTCTTCTTGTCCCTTTGAATCTACTTCTTTATACAGTGGTATCAAGTTGTGCACTGAATATAACACTATATATATTCATAAAAGAAGTTCTCGATCTTAGTTTTGTTGTCATTCTCTTGATAGGCAAGCCTATTTCTGTATTTTTCTCTTTCTGATGTTATACTGCCTTGCACTTGGGGTAGCACTAATTAATCAAATCCACACTTTGGGACCCTGACTCAAGCAATGGTTCCCGCTAAACCTGCTCTTCAGGGAGTTCTCTCAGTTTAGTAGCCCTCACTCCCCTTGGCTCCTCCTCCATCCTTTCTTACAGAATTATGACCAGAGCTTCGGCGCAGAACTTACCCGAGCAGATCACTCCTGCATCCTCCTTATGCCTGCAATTGTGCCGTCCCCAGCCATGTGATCGGCATTGCCAAATACGAGATTCTTTTCCATTGCAGTTCACCTCGTCCAGCCAGATGGGCCCTGTCCCTTCCCCAAAATGAGCAGAGCCAGTGGCATTAATGGCCACTCCGCAGCCCAGCTGTCTGCACACCACGTGGGCATCATTCAGGTCCCAGCTGTCGTCACAGACGGTGCCCCAGGAGCCCTCATGGTAGATCTCTATTCTCCCAGCACAGCGACCACCTCCACTGACCAGGCGAAGTTGACCACTTCCTGGAAAGAGGGGAAAAAATGTTGATGAAACACCTTCATAAGGATGGAGATCATTTTTGTAGATTGGTCACTGATTCTCACCTATGCAAGTGGCACTACTTCCTTCTGGAGTGGTAGATCTCGTTGTGTCCAGAGATGATGAGTTGCACAGGGATAGTGTCTGACTCTGATTTCCTGCAAACACCGAACGGCTCAGTCACACAAGATACAAAAAAGTTAGGGTGAGGAAGGGAGATCCGATAGAGTGTAAGAAAGATGAGCTGAGAACAAACAACTTTAGAGAGAGGAGAAGATGGTAGGTTAAGCAGGCTAGGAATGAATCAGTGCTTTGAGAAGGGCCGGTACATGGTAAGCACCAGATAGGTAATTATGAGGTTTGTGAAAATTAAGTTTACTTTTCCTCTAAAAAGACACATGGGGTTGGTTACTCTTCTGGAAGACTTCTCATGATCCCTTAAAGTAAATCATGCCCTCTTCCTTTGGTTCTTCATCCCTCTAGGTACACCTGCCCTGAAGGCACACCACCATGAAAGGCTCCTCATTGGCTGTCCGTCATCCTCTTACCTGAGCAGATTACAGAGGCCACTTGCCCAGCCGAACACAGCGACGCACCCAGAGCAGTTACGGGACAGTCCCCCAGGTGCTGCTCAGTCCCAGTGCAGTGAAACATGTGCCTCCAGATCTGACCGCTTCCTTTCCCAAAGTGCGCTCCTCCCGGGGCAGAAAGGGCAACTCCACATTTGAGCTGCTGGCACAAAACGTGGGCATCTTCTATGTCCCAGTGAGAGTTGCAGAGGGACCCCCAGTTCCCAAGTATCTTGAGTTCCACTCTTCCCTCACATTGGGACTTGCCATTCACCAGGCGGATTTCTGTGTATCCTGGAAGGAGAATAGGGCTTTTAAAAAGATGTCTGCAATTACCTAACCCCACCCTCTTCACTGTATGGGAACCACTTGAACGTGTTCTCTGGGTCTCACTTGAGCAGATGACTCCAACGTCCCTGTTGTGGCTACAAGTGCCATCTGGCCGGGAGGCTACTGGGCAGAGTGAAAGGTGGGACTCCTGCCCCTCACACTGGAATTCTTCAGCCCAGATCTGTCCATTTCCTTCTCCAAAGTGAGCTCCCCCGAGGATGGAGATGGCTCTTCCACACTGTAACTCTCTGCACAGCACACCGGCAGCTTCCAAGGAGAAGTCGGAGTCACAGACGGTGCCCCACCTGTCGCCATGTTTCACTTCCAGGCGACCAGAGCAGGGAACTTCTCCTCCAACCAGTCTGGGTTCCCTGTGGGCTGAAATATGATACTCTTTCAGTGAGAAATGACATGATTCCTAGATTTTCCTTCATGAATGGAGTGGAAAGGGGAGGTCGGGGAGTTTAATGATTTTTCCATACTTGTTCCCCTTGGCTTTTCTGCCTATTGGGCATAGCAAAATTCTAGATCTCTCCATTCCTCTCTGGACCGATTCATTGGAGAGACTTTTAAAACTTTGTTTCTTGGCATATGCCATTTCTAGAAGCATGATAACTCTTTCCTTTTAATATTTTGTGTACATTATTCATAACACCAGAGACCATAGATGATATCTATCTTCTCTTTTTATTTTTTAGCCTTATATTACTTCTCTACCCAGCGCAGTCTGGTGTTGGTCCCAACCTTTTTGAATGGTTTGATATAAAGTGTTACAATATACTTTCTGTTTGCCAACTGAACATGGGATTTCTTCTTCCCTTTGATATGTTACACTGGATACATGAGATATGCCTTTCACCTGTTTTCTCCTCCTTCCATCTGACAGTACTTCACCAGAACCTTTCATGAATTCCCTGACCAAAATTCTGTCCTCAACTCCCTCACCTTCTCTTAACTGCAAATAAAAATGTTTCCATCTATATGTTTCTCTTTAAATTATATATTCATAAACATATCTACTTAGACATCAGAACATAACGTGTTCGAAATTGAATGAATTATTTTACTGAATTATTTTCTCAATCAATGACATCCAGAACAAATTAGAATCACTTAAAAATCAAAGCACTTATTTATCTCACTTCTCTATCTCATAAATAATGGTGATGATAATGATAGTAAGAACATTAAATGAGCACCTAATTTATTTATGGCACTTTACTAAATATTGAACAAACATTATTTCACCTAATCTTTACAATCTCCTCAGGGGAGAATTATTAGTATCATTCCAATATTACAGACAAGGAACCTGAAACACAGAGGTGCAGTAATTTGCTTCGGTCCCACAGGGAGTTGCTGAAGGACCAGGATTTGAGGGCAGACAGTATGTTCCGGAGCCTAAAATCCTGACCCTCTCAATACAAAGCTCACGTGGAATATCACCAAGGTCTGTAAGTCCTCCAGGATATTTCTCCTCCTTATTTGCGGCTACTGCTTTTTCTTTTAAGATTTATTTATCTTAGAGAGAAAGCTGGACAGAGAGAGGGAGAGAAAGCATGAGCAGGGGCAGGGCAGAGGGAGAGGGAGAGAGAGAGAATCTCAAGCAGACTCCTCCTGAGCACAGCCCACGACACTGGGCTCGATCTCACGACCCAGAGATCATGACCTGAGCCAAGAGTGGGACCCTTAACTGACTGAGCCACCCAGGTACCCCTGTTGCTACTACTTTAATGTAATTTGTTTGTTTGTTTGTTTGTTTTTGTCTTCATATATCATGTAGACCTTTGCAGCTTTCATGTAATTTGTCTTTTTTTTGGTCACCATATGTCACATAGACCCTTGCAATGGCTTCCTAAGGAATCTTGTTTCTAAGTCATCTTTCTAATAAATCTATGCCATGCCCACAGATATGTTATGACATTCCAAGTATTTTCACATGATTTCTTTGTCTTTAAGACAAGTCAACGTTTCTTTACTATTTATGCAATCATTTATCCTTTCACCAAATAATATTAAAGACCTACAATGTTTTAGGCATTTGGGTGGGCTAAAAAGTCTGTCACAGTTCAGTCCATCAGTGAAAATAGATACTATTACTACTAATAATAATAGTCATACCATAGCAACTAAAATGTATTGATCACTTGCTGTGCAATTCCTGGGGAGCAGGAATTATAACCACTTTTCTTTTGAGGAAAGTAAAGCACAGAGAGCTTTGGTAGATTCTCCAGTGTCACCCATCTGTTAAAATTAGAGATGATAAACACTAATCTGTTAGCATACTTTAAAATACTTTATGCTGTCACCTTTAAAATTTTCATGTCTATTATTTTGTCAATCATCCCTGATGCTCCAACCTTGAAGAAGCCTGGTCATGCCATGCTTCTGGGCCTCTGCACTTATAATGTATTTCCCAACCTATGTACCTGCAGAAAAGCCCCCTCTTTTCAGGGATGCTTAATTTCTCATTTATCATCCCCTCCCTCCAAAACACACAAGTGAGCAGAAGATAATATCGTTCAAATAATGATGAGTCCAGGGGCGCCTGGGTGCCTCAGCTGATTAAACATCTGCCTTCGGCTTAGGTCATCATCCCAGGGTCCTGGGTTCAAGCCCCCCATTGGGGTCCCTGCTCACAAGGAGTCTGCTTCTCCCTCTGCCCCTGCCCCCGACTCATGCTCTCTCTCTCTTTCAAATAAAATATTTTAAAAATGATGAGTCCAAAACTAAAATAGATGTTAGATAGAAAATTAATAAATGAAAGAGTCATCAGCTCTGTTTGAGACTTTGCAGCAAAACTAGAGAATGCTATAAATTTAAGCTGAGTTTTGAAATAAAAAGCTAAAGAGTTTGCCAAGTAAGCAACTGTAAATCAACATTTAAAGGATACAGTCATAGGGGCGCCTGCGTGGCTCAGTTGGCTAAGTGTCCTACTCTTGATTTCAGCTCAGGTCATGATCTCAGGGTCTTGAGACTGAGCCCAGCAACAGGCTCAACACTGAATGTGGATCTTACTTAGAATCTCTCTCTCTCTCTCTCCCTCTGCCCCTCCCCTGTTCTCCCTCTCTAAAAAAAGGTAAACAAATAAAATATAAAAAACCAAGGCTACAGCCATAAATATGGCATAATAGAGGAATTATGAATAATTTAGTATGGATGGGTTTTAAAATGTAAAGAAAAAACACATCAGAAATAAAGCTAAAGAAATGGGGTTCAGGTTTTAAGAACATTCTTTGCCAAGTACAATCATCAAGATAAGTAAGAGTTTCTTTTGACATACTCAGAAATGATTCCAATTATTGGGAAGATACAGACTATTTCCTTTAGTTAATTTTGAACAGGAAGTGCATTTGGAGGACCTTCGAAGGGCATACGTCTTGCAGGAACACCTGCTATCAAACATTGCTAATTCCCTTGACATTACTCTCAGCAGGACACAGATATCCCAAGGATACTTGACCGTTTCTGAAAACATTTCAGATCTGACTATATTCCATATTGGAGCAGTATAAAATACCCCAGCTCGTTAGGATTTCACCACCTATCCATTAAATCTGAACAAAGTTTCTACCCAAGTGTAAGTTGAAGAATACATTGCTTTCTAAACACAACTCCAAGTTTAAAGCAAATAATGCCTCTACCCCACAAATAATGAAAACCTCTTGAGTTGAGTCCTTAGTTTCTTGTTAAACCATTATCTGGGTATGAAATTCCTCTATGATATCACTAACTAGTACACATATGACCCCTGTCCACTTTGGGAGAGATAAAAACTTTTAAATAAAGACAGTTTCTTAGACTGAGCCAAAGTCAGCTTTCTTGTAAAGTCTTGCTCTCTCATCTGGCTCAACCTCGAACAAAATAAAACACAGCTGTCAAAACAAAGCAAAAATTAAAACAAACTAGAAAATCTTCTCTTTTGTCATGAAACCTTATTAAGCACTTGAAAGCAGATCCCTTCTCTAAATATCCTCTTCTTTCCTTTTTCCTAAACTGTTTGAATGTTGGGCAAAGGGAAATTCTTCCACGCAGAAATGGAATCAAGCCCAATGTCAGGCTCTGCACTCAGTGCTTGGACTGCTTGGGATTCTCTGTCCCTCTCCCTCTGCCCCTCCTCCACCCTGTGGTCTCTTTCTCTAAAAAATAAAAATAAATCTTAAAAAAAACCTTAGTAAATGCAGCACAACTCATATGAATTGATTCTTTTTTTTTTTAAGATTTCATTTATTTATTTGACAGAGAGAAACACAGCTAGAGAGGGAACACAAGCAGGGGGAGTGAGAGGGGAAGAAGCAGGTTTCCCCTGGAGCAAGAGCCTGATGCGGGGCTCCATCCCAGGTCTCTGGATCATGACCTGAGCCAAAAGCAGACGCTCAACAACTGAGCCACTCAGGCACCCCTGAACTGATTTTTAAGGTCAGATGTTTTCTGTGGTAAATACACAGTCATCACAAACAAAATGCCTGGGATTCAAAGTAATTTTGTAGCAAATTTTCTTAGACTGGTTTGTGACTGGTTTATCAAAACTGTACATCAGAGATAAATTGTTGCTTTATCTTTCTAGCCTTCCTATCTTATTGAGTTCTTTGGCCCTTTTCAGCCCTAAAGCCATGTGCTCTACAAAACTAAGAACTCTAAGAATTTAAACAGATAATGAAATTTATAGCTTGAATTTGGCAGGTAGAGAAACAGTATTTCCATGATATTTCCCCTTGGAAACCTTCTGAAAGTACCAAGGAATTAAGATATAAAATTACAGGGGCAGCTAAGTGGCTCAATCAATTAAGTGACCACCTCTTGGTTTTGGCTCAGGTCATCCTCTCATGGGTCATGGGATCAAGCCCTGCTTGGGCTTCTGGCTCCCGGCTCAGCTGGAAGTCTGCTTGGAAGCCTCTCCTTCTGCCCCTCCCCCTACCTGTGGGTGCTTACACGCTCCATCTTGTAAATAAATAAATCTATCTAAGAAGAAACAAAATTAGAAATTCTATTTCTAACAAAACAAGAAGAGGGCTAAAACTTATATAACCTCATAAGTAGAAGAGCTTCTAAAAACTACACAAATATAAACGAGTTGACAAAAGAAGGCAAAGACCACACACAACATACTTAGCAAGCAAAAATACAGTCTGTAAACAGAGGAGGCCACCTTTGGCTGCAAATTTATGCTATTTGGGATTTCTATTATATGCAGTTAAGTAAAATCCTAAATAATTCAGAATGTTACCCAAACTGAAGTGTTCTAGTAATAAAACCTAAATTTTGGGTGTGGTTGAACACAATGGATGGAAAAAATATATAATAACTCAGACACTATATGCTGGAAAGCTGATGTCTTGTTATCCATGGTAAGATATCTGGACAAATGTCCCCTTGAAAAGAAAACCATGTGCTCTCTGAAGCTGAAAAATCAGAGAACGTCCTTAAAGAACAAAAAACTGGAAAAAAAAATCGGAATGCTCATGCTGCATAAATCCTCCTTGCCACTTTCAGTGCCCCCAAGAGACAGCTGAACTCAGATTTGTAGTAGCCAGACAACAAGAGAAAAACAGAAGGGAAAATACCAATTTTGTAGGAGAAGAATGTTCAGCCTGCAACTACTACTAGTGTGATGAGAGACCTATAATTTGGAACTTGCAGGATTGAGGGAAAAAAAAGAACAAAACCCTAAGTATCCTATACCCTGAACTGAGGTGGTGATAAAACTGTAGGCTTAGCAGAAAATAGAATTGATACTCCACATACAAAGTTCATGTACATACCAGAGAAGACAAGACTGTAGTCTTGTTTTTCCTCCCAAATCCCAGGTTTTAAATGACCTTAGGGCATCGGCCAATAAATTAAGAGGAAGGGGCTGGTCCTGGTAACAATCAAATTCTGTGAATATATTCCTTGACTCTGGTTACTTTCATGTGGCATTAGATGAAAGAAAATCGGCTAGAAGGGTACTAAGTTTGGAGAGAATTGTTTCTCTGACTTTGAGGACAGGGGACATCAGCCAACGATAACTCAACCTGGAAAGCAATCCAGGGGTCCCTGAACCAATGTCAACAGAAAGTGGGTTGTGAAAGGTGTGCAGCCTGCAAATCACCCTGTGGAGAGAGAGCATACGCTAGAAGGCAGTAGAAGGAACTGTCCTGAGAACAGCACTTGGGCCCATGAAGGACAATGGACAGGGGACTGTTTCTCGGAGCACAGAAACTGGCCCATCAGATTGGCTTACAGCTCACTCGACTGCAGGGCAACTTACCGTTCTTTTTATCTTTCTATTTTTTATTTTTTTCAGTGTACCAAGATTCATTGTTTATGCCTCACACCCAGTGCTCCATGTAATACGTGCCCTCAGTATCCACCACCAGGCTCGCCCATCCCCCCACCCCCTCCCTCCAAGACCCTCAGTTTGTTTCTCAGTCCAAAGCAGATAGGCATATTCAAATTTGTACCTTAAAAGACTGTCTTTTTCCAATCAGAGGATAATTTCAATGTAAGTAGAGGTAGGCAAGTTTTGCCACATCAGGGAATGCACACAGGAGCACGTCTAGATCAGGATGTGTCTGAGGTAAAGCCTTTGGTTAGTGGACACGGAGTACCACGTGACCACATCTCTACATGTGGGACAGTTTTGCTCTTAGGTTGCTTTCCCTAAAGTCTTTTTTTGACCATATCAGTAATCGTTATGTCAATATGTTACCTTACAGTTGTTAAAGAAGGCATCATTTCCCAACAACATTAGCATTTGTGTAAATATGATCAAAATACTAGAGACTTTCCTTACACCTGGCCAACTCACAGCTCACTTTGGAACTGCTAAAAGAGGTTGCAGTGAAATGGGAAGTGGGGTAAATCAGGGAGGGAGATGAAGCCTGAGGAGACTTTGGACTCAGAAATAAACTGAGGGTTTTGGAGGGGCGGGGGTAGGGAGACGAGCGAGCCTGGTGGTGGGTACTGAGGGCACGTATTGCGTGGAGCACTGGGTGTGGGGCATAAACAATGAATCTTGGAACGGTGAAAAAATAAAGTATTTTAAAAAAAAGAGGTTGCAGTGAAATACACAAAAGCATTCAGAAAGAAGAAATTCTTACACAGAAAGATTGTGCCTAAGGTTTAGTCATGCCAGTTTTTCCAACATATTTTTAAAATCATTTAGAGACATTTCCAGAAGGACATATTTAATTAAGTTCTACCTTCAAAATTTTAATCCTTCTTAATCTTTCGATACTTCCATGGATTTAAAAATGACTCATTTATCTTGTTTCTTAATGAACAAGCATAGGGAAAAAAAGAGAGAGTGGCAACCAAGAAGCAGACTCTTAACTACGGAGAACAAACTGATGGTTACCAGAGGGGAGGCGGGGTGGAAGAGATTGAGGGGGGCACTTGTGACGAGCACTGGGTGTTCTTTGTAAGCGCTGAATCACTAATGTGTACATCAGAAACTAGTATTACACTCTATGTTAACTAACCTGATATTTTTAAGCTTTTATTTATTCACTTAGAGATAGAGAGAGATGAGAGAGGGGCAGAGGGAGAGGGAGAGAAGGAGTCCCAAGCAGGATTCCCAATGAGTGGAACGCTGGGCTGATTTCATGAACGTGAAATCAATGGGTGGTCGCTCAACCAGCTAAGCCGTCCAGGTGCCCCTTAGCTAACTGTTATTTAAATAAAAACCCAAACAGGGGCACCTGGGTGGTGCAGTTGGTTGAGCATCCAATTCTTGATTTCGGCTCAGGTTGTTACCTCAGGGTTGTGAGACTGAGCTCTGCACTCAGCCGGGAGTCTGCTTGGGATTCTCTCTCCCTCCCTCTGCTCAATCTCTCTCTTTCTCCCAAATAAAGAATTTAATATTTTTTAAAAAAATTACTGAAAAGCTAAAGTGAACAAAAACAAAATAACACAAGTCGTACCGATGACCAAGTCACAGAATGAATTATAAATTCATCTGAAACTCCCATGACGAATTAGGCATTTTTTGGTTTCTTGCGGGAGATCGAGTCCTAAGGACCAATGTTTCTCATCTGTTTGCAGGACCTTCTGGGAAATTTATACTTCTGGAATTCAACTCGTCGACATGTTGATTGAAAGTCTTACCTGAGCAGGTAACTTTAGCTTCTTCGTAGTGATCACAGTTAAGGCCACCCCACTGCCAGTTCTTGCAGTCCCAAAGAGAAGTTTCATTTCCAACACAACTGCTTAAGAACAGCCATGTGTCTGTTGCCTTAACTTTGGAATAGCTCTGATAGGACATTTTGAGAGCAGATCCACATCCCAACTGCTTGCAAACCACATCGGCTTCTTTCAGGCCCCAACCTCTGTCACATACTTTCCCTATTAGCTTCTGAATTTCCACTTCCACGGTCCCAGCACAGCGGCTGCCTCCACCGACAAGTCTCAGCTCCATATCGGATCCATCTGCAAAAGAAACATAAACTTAGTCCATATATGCATATGGAGGTTAGTCCATGGATACATAAGGATAGACTTTTTTTAACTTGCTCCTTCTCAGATACTGAGGCATTGGACATGATGACTTATCCGTCTCCTGACTTTTTTTTAACAGCTGGTATAGGCCATGAATTCAGTTAGAAACAGGATTATAGTTGCAAGGGTTAATAAAAACTGTCAATGGCAGAAAAATAGGCTGGATATTGATTAAAAGGACATAACATCTCAGGTCTTGGAGCTCAAGGGAGATTTAGAATCTGAAATGTGGTCCTTCACAGCAGCCTGAATAATTACTACGGCAAAGAGTCAGACAGCCCTCCAGACTAGTCAAATAAAGAAGGGGGACGTCTGGGTGGCTCAGAAGGTTGAGTGTCCTACTCTTGGTTTCAGCTCAGGTCGTGATCTCGGGGCTGTGATCTTGGGATCCTGATCTTAGGGTTGTGGGATCGAGCCCCACATTAGTCTTAGCACTCAGTGAGGAGTCTGCTTGCAGTTTCTCTCTCTCCCTCTCCCTCTGCTCATACTCTCTAAATAATGATAGATAGATTATATATGGATAAAATCTTTTTAAAAAGAAGGAAAAAAAGAATGTGTTTAAGATTCCTTACAGCACAGAAATTATTCGTTATTTCTATCTCTCCCATCTTGTACCCATTCCTACTCCTAAAGAACACAGGTCCTTCCTTCTCCATTTCCCTTTTTATTTTAACTTACCGGAGCATGTCACCCCAGCATCTTCATTATGATTGCAGTAGTGCTTTCCCCATTCGTGGTGTCTGCACTGCCAGAGGGCAGACTCGTGTCCATGGCAGGAGACACTGTCAAGCCAAATGTGTCCCGTTCCCTCACTGGTGTTAACGCGACCAGTGGCGGTGATGGCAGTTGGGCACCCCAGCTGCTTACATACCACCGCAGCATCATTACTATCCCAGCCGTCATCACACACTGTCCCCCATTCCCCTTGGAATTTTACTTCTAATCTTCCTGAACATTCAGTGACTCCATCTGCCAGTTTCAGGCTGAGATCTGCTCCATCTGAAAAAGACACAAAATAAATCACGATAAATTAGGGGGTACAATAAGTAGAAGAAACAGTGATGTAATACCACTGAAAAGCATTAACGGTAGAGAACGAGTGGCCTGGGCAAGAAGACAGGAATTTTTAGAACAGCTAGTATCAAAAAGATAAGAAATAGCAAGTCTGTGTGGATGTGGAGAAAGGAGAACCTTCTTGCACTGTTGGTGGGAAAGCAAACTGGTGCAACCACCATGAAAACAGTACAGAGAGTCCTCAAAAAATTACAAATAGAACTACCTTATGATCCAGGAATTACACTACTGGTTATTATCCCATAGAATACAAAAACTCTAATTTGAAGAGAGTATAAACCTCTATATTTATAGCATTATTTATGATAGACAAATTATGGAAGCAGCCCAGTTGTCCATTGATAGATAAATAGATAAAGAAGGTATGGTATGTATGAGTGTGTGTGTGTGTGTGTGTGTGTGTGTGTGTGTATAGTGGAATATTATCCAGCCATAAAACAAATCAAATCTTACCACTTGCAATCACATGGAGCTAGACAGTATAATGCTAAGTAAAATAAGTCAGTCAGAAAAAGACAAATATCCTGTGGTTTCATTTGTATGTGGAGTTTAAAAAACAAAACAAATGAGCAAAGGGAAAAAAGAGAGAGAGATAAACCAAGAAGCAGACTCTTAACTACAGAGAACTGATGGTCACCCGAGGGGAGGGGGGGTGAGGGGTTGGATGAAATAGGTGAAGGGTGTTAAGGATACACTTATCATGATGAGTACTGAGTAATGCTTAGGATTGTTGAATCACCAATTTGTACACTTAAAACTAAAAACACTGTTTATTAACTATATTGGAATTAAAATAAAACACCTAATACAAAATTAAAAATAGAAATACCATATGTTCCTGTAATTCCACTAATGTCTATTTACCCAAAGAAAATCCAAATGCTAATTTGTAAAAACATATGCACTTTTATGTTTATTGCAGCATTGTTTACAATAGTTAGGATATGGAAGCAGCCCAAGTGTCCATCTATAGATGAACAGAAAAAGAAAGTGTGGTGTATATATGGTGAAATATTATTCAGCCATCAAAAAGAATGAGATCTTGCCTTTTGTAACAACATGGATGGCTCTACAGGGAATACTGCTAACTGAAATAAGACAAAGAAAGGGAAATACCATATGATTTCATTTATATGTGGAATCTAAAAAATAAAACAAATGAATAGACTTATTAACTATAGAGAACGAACTGGTGGTTGCAGAGGAGAGGTGGGGAGGGGACAGGTGAAATGGATAAAGGGGATCAAGAGTTACAGATTTCCAATTATAAAATAAATGAGTCAGAGATGAAAAGTATAGCATAAGGAATATAGCCAATAACACTGTAATAACTTTGCATGGTGACAGATGGTGACCACACTTATTGTGGTGAAGAGTGAGTAATTTATAGAATTGTCGAACCAATATGTTATACACCTGAAACTAACGTAACATTTATGTCAGTGATGCTTCAATAATAACTTTTTTGGAAAGAAGACAAGACTTTTCAGCACAGCTGGGGCACCTGGTGGCTCTATCAGTGAAGCATCTGACTTTGGCTCGGGTCATGTCTGGGGTCCTGGGATCAAGCATGGTGTCAGGTATTGCGCTCAATGAAGAGTCTGTTTCTCCCTCTCTTTGCCCCTCCCCCACTCTCTCTCCTCTCAAATATATAAATGAAATATATAAATTTTTAAAAAATATTTAAAAATAAAAAAGATCATATGGTTTCACTTACTTATGAAGCATAAGGAGTAACATGGAGGACAGTGGGAGAAAGAAAGGAAATGTGAACTGGGGTAAATTAGAGAGGCAGATGAAGCATGAGAGACTCTGGACTCAGAAACAAACTGAGGGTCTTGGAGGGGTGGGGGTGGGGGGATGGGCGAGCCTGGTGGTGGGTACTGAGGGCACGTATTGCATGGAGCACTGGGTGTGGGGCATAAACAATGAATCTTGGAACACTGAAAAAATAAAATTATTACTTAAAAAAAAAAGGAAAAATTTCCTAATGAGATCCAGGGGCTACATTTTATCTAAAGATTTGTTTGAATGTCACAGAGTTTTTATTGGAATTGTTTTTTTCTTGTTAAGCATATATTGGCATGTGTTTAGGTGGTATGTACACACTGCTGGTAGCTTGGGACACTGACTTCTGCGTTATACACCTGGTCCCTTTGTGACTACCTCCTTAGTCTAAAAGCAAGCAAAGAGAAAAGGAGACCTCATCATTACCACTTTCATCTCCTCCAATCAATATTTCTCAAAGAGCAGAGCTTGATCCTGAGCAATCTCTTACAATAAATAGGTTGCCCCTTTCTTCTGACAGTGTTAGCATTTGCTGCCACAATACCGTTTACTATGAGTACTCAGCATCGAGAAGAAATGTGCTGATTGGGGACCTAGAAAGATTTTGGTGGGGAAAGGAGAACAGAAGGTAACTCCTGTGCATTTTATTGATCCCCAATCCCTCCTGCTTTCCTCAGCTAACAAATTCCACCGCTTCTGTAGGAGTCCCATTCTTTGTAGTTCAAACAACAGACAGTCATGTTGTCAAACAAAAGGCCAATGTAAGACATAGAAAAGGAGCCAGAACCCCCATGATAGTGTTTCAGTGTTTGAATCCAGCCGTGCCTGAAGCCAACCGTACCTCCTGAATTTCCCAGTTTTCTGATTCAGTATCCCCTTTCCTTAAAGTAAATAAGTTAGTTAGTTAGTAAAAGTTTGAATCAGATTTTCTTCATTGGGAAAAAAAAAGATATCTGGTGAATACAGGGGCATTTTTACTCTATTATATTTTTCTGAATGTTCTCTGGGGTTCAGGACCTACTGGGTCAGCTTCAAACTAAGAACTCAGGTGAGAAAAGGGGTGTCATCCCTGCAAACACAAATCCTTTGTCCCTGTGTCCCAATCATGGAACATGAACGTCTCTAGACACAGAGTCTGTTCATACCATAGCACCAGCATGAATGAGGTTTTAATAGAAAATCAAACTATTTTTTATCATTTGATTCTGTGAATTTGAACTCATATTTTTGGGAAGGGGTGGTTTAAGCTCTTCACAGAGAGAGCATGATCAGGAGTGTGGTTTGTTTTTAAAACTCATCCCAGAAGTACAATTTGCTAGTTAAGCTGTTTTTTTCCCCCTTTTCTCTTTTTCTTTCTTCTCTTTTTTTTGGGGGGGGGTGGTGTTGGGGAGAAGAAGGAGAATTGGATTATTCTCTAAACATTTTCTTCTATCTTCATGACTGGGATCTCAGTTTCACTGTTTCCTTCCTCCCTAACCTAATTATTCTCATTTCAGTTAAGGTAAAATCTCCGCAGATATTAGGTGCAGAACCTGAAATTAGGCCATAATAAGGTGATCGAGGAAGCAGGCCTCATTCTGTTTTTAAGAGTTCAGACTTTTCAGACTCTTACCCCCTTTCCTTTGTCCTCTTGGAAGAACAGAACAAACCTGAATCAGTCCTTACCCAAGCAAATCACTCCAACATCCTCAGAGTGATCACAGTTATGCTTTCCCCATCCTTCGTGCTTGCAGTTCCAGAGAGCTGACTCATTTCCACTGCATATAAGATCATCAAACCAGATTGGTCCAGAACCTTCTCCAAAATTAGCTGAACCAGAGAAACTGACAGCACTTCCACATTCAAGCTGTTTACAAACCACAGAAGCATGATCTCTGTTGAAGTTATCATCACACACTGTTCCCCACTGTCCTTGGAACTTGACTTCTATTCTTCCAGAACACTGGTTTCCTCCATTCATCAGCCTTATCTCCAAATCGGATCCATCTAGAGCAAAGACCAGAGTTAAGAAGCGATATTCATTCAAAAGTGACTTTAGGAAATAAGATTCCTCTGGATGCTTGAGAATTGATGCTTTCCTTAAAAATGGTGCCTCATTTTGGATGTTACCCGTCTTTACATATTGGGGAATTTTAATCATTTAAAGACCAGTTAACAACTAGGACTTTCATCTATACCTACTTACCAAGGAAAATGTTTTATAGATTAAAATTTGCTTTCTGCTTTGTTTTATTTCCTTCCATTATTAAAATAAACACTTTTATAGAGAAATTGATAAATATGACTAAAGCACTTATTTTAAAAGCAAGAGAAAATAAAAATTAGCTCATCCAACAAAGTAACAAAAATGGTAAACTGGTCATTTGTTGAACATTTAGCATATTTATTTTAATCTTTCTTTATTACCTAGAGTTCAGAGTATGAAGAATTGACTGAGGGCAAATATAAAATTAGAAAAGAGGAAAAAGGGAAAAATAAAAAAGTCTAAACATGCACAATAGTTTGAAAATCATCCTATGGTATGCCAAATTAATAAAACTTAAGGAACAAATAAATCAAAATAATTCATTTCTTACCAACCTCCTGTTTGAATCAAAGTTTCCCCTCCCCCAAAGCATCTGGTACTCTTTTTAGCAAAGAACAGCTTTTTCATAAAGGAAAATCTCTATACACTCTTGCCTAGATTTTCTATGAGGACTAAAATACCCAAGAAAAGGAGATGTAGGATGAAATCTGGGGACACGTGAAAACAAAAACTGTTGGGCTTGAACAGTATGTGGCTCTGTTTGTGAGAAAGGGATTCACTTTTAAAAGCTCTAAATATCAGGCAAAGACCTCTACTTAACAGGATTTTTTATTCTGGATAATTAATAATCATAAAAATAGGGGCACCTGAGTGGCTCAGTGTTAAGCATCGACCTTCGGCTCAGGTCATGATCCCGGAGTCCCAGGATCCAGCCCCACATCGGGCTCCTTGCTCAGCAGGAAGCCTACTTCTCCCTCTCCCACTCCCCTTGCTTGTGTTCCCTCTCTAGCTGTGTTTCTCTCTGTCAAATAAATAAAATCGTTAAAAATCATAAGAGTAATAGTTCACAATTAAAATATACATCTCGTGTTCCAAGTGTATCCCCTAAGCTATCAATCTTCACAACATTGAGCATTATGTGTTATTCCTACTATCCCCACTATTCTTAGTTTGCCTGAGGATCATACACCTAGAAAACAGTAGATTCAGGAGGTGAAAAGAAAAAGCAGTCTAACACCAGCGTTTATTGTCCTGACTATTTTACTATATTGTCCCTTTACCTGTGATAACAGCAAAACCTCCCAAGAGGTAGAGGCTCTGAGGATTGAGAATTAGATACAGTCTCTGAAATCTCATCAAACTAGGGAATCCTAGAGCTGCTAGGCATGCACCAGTTGGAGCATTCACTGTATAAACTTCAAAGCAAATTTTTAAAAAAGATTTTATTTATTTATTTATTTGACAGAGGGAGAGATCACAAGTAGGCAGAGAGGCAGGCAGAGAGAGAGGGGGAAGCAGGCTCCCCGCTGAGCAGAGACTCTGATTCAGGCCTCCTGATTCCAGGACCCCAAGATCATGACCTGAGCTGAGGGCAGAGGCTTTAACCCACTGAGCCACCCGGGTCCCCAAAAAGTAAATTTAACTCAATGTGTCCCTAAATATGAAAAAACAGAAAACAAGACTTGAAAGTGCTGCATTGATGTCTTTGCTTAAACACTCAGGTCTGTAGGCTGCAATAATTATAGTAAGAGCTTGGCAGGAGTTTTTGTGTTTCTTTTTAAAAGATTTTACGTATTCATTTATTTGAGAGAGAGAGGGAGTGGCGAGGAGGAGCAGCAGGAGAGGGATGAGCAGACTGTGCGCTAAGTGTGGAGCCCGACCCTGGGCTCTATCCCACCATCCCAAGATCATGACCTGAGCCAAAATCAAGAGTCTGATGTTTAGCCAACTGAGCCACCCAGGCTCCCTGAGCCTGGCAAGATTTATTATGATTTTTAACTTTGCTGTAGATGTTGCTATTGTTATTCCCTATCTTCCCTGTAATGATTAACAATAAAAGACAAGAAGTGGGGGGAGGAAGAGGAGGAGTGGGGAGTGCAGGGGTGGAAGGAAGGAAGAAGGAAAAAGTAGAGCGCTACATATATTAAGCACTGAGTTTTCAGAAACTAAAGTTAAAAAAAATTAATAATTTGCTCAAAATAACATTCATCAGTGGATGAGGTGGAATTTAGTCCTGAATTTTTCTAGATACTAGCCTGTGTGGTTCCCAGTACACCCAGTGCCTGGAGAGAGATTAGTCCTTTCTAAGAATCGGTGTCATGGAGGAGACGGTCTCTAAGGAGGCTAGCAGAGAGAGGCCAGTGAAATGAACAAGGAGAAATGGGAAGCCCAAGAATCTCAACTGGATCATAAATATGACCTTGGGATTTATAGCATAAAGGTCTGAACAGAACTTTCGGGGTTATTGTAAGGTCAACTGAGATAAAATTTATGAAATGTTTTATAAATCAAAACCACCAAGAAGCACCTGGGTGGCTCAGTTGGTTAAGCATCTGACTCTTGATTTTGGCTCAAGTCATGATCTCAGGGTCCTGGGATAAAGCCCTGTATTGAGCTCCACCCTCAGCGGCGAGTCTGTTTGAGGATTCTCTCTCTATTCTCTCTCTCCTTCTCCCTCTGCCCTTCCCCCAGCTCTCTCTCAAAAAAAAAAAGTCTTAAAAATTCCCACAACAAATCACCATTAAATGAAATGAACAACATTATACACTGGAAAAAAACAATTATACTTGGCAAACATCTTCCTTCAACAAAGGGTTAATGCTAGGAATATTTATTTCTCAATTCAGGGAATGGACAAAAAGGTCAATGCCCAAAAGCAGCACATTACTGAGAAAGAGGACAAGGAATTCACTAGCTATCATGATACTTCTATGTAGTAGAGACTTACACTAAGATTATTGTCTGTAAAAGGCCAGTCACTTCCTCATTGATTGTGGTATTCACAAGACTTACAGAAAACTGGCTCCTTTTCATTTTTTAACCCATCTACGTATACCACCACCCGCCACAAGGCATTTCACATCGAGGCTTTGGCTTTTGCGAGTCCTACCTGAGCAGGTTACTCCAACATCCTGTTGATGAGTGCAGTTATGCTTTCCCCATCCATCATGTTTGCAGTCCCAGAGAGCAGATTCATTCCCTCGACAAGAGACATGATCCATCCAAATGCGTCCAGAGCCCACCCTGGAATTAGCCCATCCAGTGGCTTTGATAGCAGTGGGACATCCCAGCTGCCTGCAAATCACAGAGACTTCAGCCATGCCCCAGCCATTATTGCACACAGTTCCCCATTCCTCCTGGACTTTGACCTCCACTCTCCCGGCGCACTTGTCTTCACCATCCGTGAGCCTCAGCTCCTTCTCTGCTCCCCCTGCAACGATGCGTAAAGACAGTGATTGGTCAGGAGCCAAAGAGCATGGGGAGAACTATTATTCCTTAGATTACTTATTTATTTCTCAAAGCCAAATTTGAGAAGCATCCCCGCACTCATCCATGGTGCAATAGGAGAATGCTATTTCACGGGAATGCAAGTACAAATACCAGGATCACAGGCTTCAGATGAAGCAAGGACATAAAACTAGTTAAGCTAAGTAAAGCAATTGTGAGAATCTCCACAGAGAGTTTACTGTAATCTCCACAGAGAGTTTACTATATAAATAATGTAATACAAAATTTTATAGGTATGAGCCATGGAAGTTTCTCCAAATTCCTTTGATGGATAGAAAGAAGGCTCATGGTGAGATGAAAAGGAAAACAGACTTAAGGAATTTAACACCCATTATACACATATAGGGAAAACAGCAAGAATTCTTAAAATACTAGTTGAAATCTGGCTGAAACTTTTCTACGTAAATGCAAGTTGAGATGGAGATATTTTCCTATTACCTCCTATTACCCCTGAAAAATCCTCCTACCTCCTATTACTTTCCTATTACCCCTGAAAAAATCCCTCGCTCTCCCCCAAGCTGCCCCCCACAAATGTCTCGGCTACCATCCTACAATTACTTTAACTAACACAGGAACCTATGGTCTCACTGATATCTGTCTGGCCTCCCTCAATATATTTTAAGGTAAATTTTGGCATTTGAGTTTATTAAAGTGTTCCTCAAATTCCATTTCATCCCAATAATTCTGATTTTTTCCCTTCCTCTGTATTGTTCCTTATTTTTTAGGTAGACGTTATTTTAAATCTTTAAGCAAAATGCACATTTTTTCCTGTGAAAGTTTATTTTATTTTGGGGGAAACCATGCTATTTTGTTCGTATTTTGGTGTCACATGGTTGGGACCTTATTTTGTGCTTTTGATATCTTACCCTTTGAAATCATGAAGCATGTTTTCAGATGCTATTGAGTCTTCAGGAGAATTATTTGCATAGAACAAAGCACTCACCAAGGGAACTGGTGATCAAACTGGCACTGAGAACTGAGATCACAGCCACAGTAGAGGGACTCAAGAGGATGAAACATCTTCTACAGTCTGTGAAAAAAAAGAGAGAAAGAAAGAAAAGGACAAAAGTATTTCCTTCCCAAAAAGAGACTTTGGAGAAGACAGATGGTTTCACAGATTTGAGGTTAACAAGGAAAGTAGAACCAAGACAAAAGAACGCTTCCTTCCAAGCGGCAAAGTAGACAAGAAATAGTCATACCCAGAATCACAGAGTCTCAATGAAATAGCTTTGGAAATGTTCATGTTTAGAGGTGACAGAGGGGTGAGGAATTAGGAGCAAATTGTGGATGGAAAAGAATTTCAAAAGCAGACATTAAAACCTGTAAAATTGAAAACCATCGATGAAGATTAGCAGGATCACAGAATGATAGTTAACTACTGATGTCCCTGTCTCCAAGCACACTGGATCCAGATGGTTATGTGGTTACGTTCCAGGAGGGAACAGATTCGATGTACCAAGCTCAGCACTGCTTCAGGAGTTCGTGGCACCATGCCTGTTAAACAGTAGCTGAACATTGATGGACTAAAGTGACAGTGTTTGTATCAGAAAAGCTAAAATACTGGATCTTATCCCTAGATAGACCATAAAGCTCTAAAGCTTTATTACTCTCACTTCTTATTCTTATTTGAACCCGACACTCATGTAAAAGCAAGAATGCATTGGTGGCCACACAGGAGCATGCACTTTGGGATAAGTCACTCAAGTGTGCCTTTAGGACCCGTGCTTTTGTGTGGTATGCTACACTGTGATTTAAAAGCTTTGGAGGCGCCTGGCAGGCTCAGTCATTGAGTGTCTCCTTCGGCTCAAGTCATGATGCTGGAGTCCTGGGATTGAGCCCTGAATCGGGCTCCCTGCTCAGCGAGAAGCCTGCTTCTCCCTCTCTCACTCCTCTTGCTTGTGTTCCCTCTCTGGCTTTGTTTCTTTCTGTCAAATAAATAAAATCTTTTAAAAAAGCTAAAAATAAATAAAAAGCTTTGAAAAAGGGGCCCCTCAATGGCTCAGTTGGGTAAGTATCTGCCTTTGGCTAGGGTCATGATCCTCGGGTCCTGAGATCAAGTCCCAAAATCAACTGGCTCCCTGCTCAGCGGGGTGTCTGCTTCTCCCTCTTCTTCTCCCTCTCCCACTGCTCATGCTTTCTCTCTCTCTATCTCTCTCAGATAAATAAATAAAATCTTTTAAAAAAAAGAGCTCTAAAAAAAATTGAGTTTTACACTTCCATATAAATCATGGAGTAGATGTCAGCACTCAGAGATCCTATTCTAAATTTCCCTAGGTGATCAGCTTGAAATCAATATCCATTTTTCTATGATCTATCTATGTTTTCTAACAATTGTTGTTTTCCTACTCAATATAGTTCAGTTCATTTCAGCTCCTTTCTTAATTTCATGTCAGCGGCTTTCCAAAGTGAATGTCAAATCTAATCTTTTTTTATGCCAAATCTGATTTTTTATCCCCCATTTTCAATTTTGAATCTATGGCAGAGACAAGTTGCTGCCATAAAAGCGTAATGCCCATTTCCCATTCCTTACTCTCCCAACACAATCACCATTAAATAAGATCCACTGACTTAAATTTATGCTACATTAAAAGGTAAATGTAGAATAAATGAGAAATATTTACCAGCAGATCCCGAGTTCCTATGTAGCACCATTCTGAGTTTGTCCAGTCCAAAGTTCTAATGATTTCTAAATCTTCTTGTATTTTTCTTTAGAAATGGTCTGCTAAAGAGGAGGACCACTAAGACTTCTAAAAACATGTCACTTCCACAAAACAAAACAAAACAAAACAAAAAACCCAGAAAGGCTACATAATGGAGGTGGAGTCAGTCAACCAAAAAAAGGGAAGTCATTCATAAAGTGAGGTTCCCTTTCATACTCATGTTTTCTTCAATGTGGGACATGAAAAGCCAAAAGAAATTGAGAAACACCACAGATTTACAGAAATTAAGGGGAAATATTAACTCATGTCCTATTGCTATTGAAATGAATATTTAGATTTCAGTACTCTATTTTGGACTAATAGAAACAAAAATGACAATCATCATGTAGTTATGTCAAAAATCTAAAGTGAAATAAGCAAAGTGCAATTAAATAATATTTTATCATTATAATCATTTGTAATACTATAATTAAATGTGCCAAATGAATATATAGACTGTCTATGGACAGAACTTGTTTTTCCTTTCTAATGAGATGAAGAGCAGCAATAAAATTAACCATGACCATACGGATTCTACAAATCATACAATATAAATTTACAAGACATAATTGAGCTTAAATAACTCAAATTCAAGTAAGAGAAATACATACATTAGCAATAATAAGCAGGGCTTTAAAGCACAAAGTGAAATATAGAGGAAAAAAATGGTCATATCAACTGTGACACATGAATGAACAGCCAGAAAACTCTTTTCCATGAGAAAATGCTTAAATTTTTTAAAAAAATTTTTAATTTAATTTTTTAAATGTTTTTAAATTTTTTAAATTTAATTTTTTTTACTTTAAATTTTATTTTTTTCAGTGTTCCAAGATTCATTGCCCATGCCCCACACCCAGTGCTCCATGCAATAGGTGCCCTCAGTACCGACCACCAGGCTCTCCCATCCCCCCACCCCCCTCCCTCCAAGTCCCTCAGTTTGTTTCCAAACTCTCTCATGTTTCGTTTCTCTCCCTGAATTACCCTACTTCCCATTTACTTTCCTATTTTTTTAATTTAAATATTGCGTCCTGAAATATGAGAAGGGCTTTGCCTCAAGAAAAAAGAAAGGAATTTAAATTTAAGGCATAAGAAATGACCCATACAAAACAACACAGCCCTGTGAAATCATGGAAATTTGATGGTCCATGGTGGCATAAATATTCTCAGGTATTAGGGGTGGGCCAGAACAGGGGAGTTTAAGAAGCATCACCAGGCTTGCAAGGAAATACTACAATCCAGTCAACAATGGCATGCTGGAGTCTTTCCATTTCTTGGACATAACTAACCTCTTACACATATGGTTCCTTCTGTGTATATTGCTTCCTGCCACTGTCTTTCCAGAGCTAACCCTTACTCATCCAGCTTTTATTTCTTGGTTAAACCTACTTCACTAGGAAAAACAAACTGAACCTTGAATTATTTGGGAAAATGTGCAGTCATGGTAACCTGCGCTTTGAAGATTATAACTCATACTTTTTATTTATAATTATTTATTATTCACCTTACCTGTTAGTCCTAAAACATCATGGATAAGAGTGTGTCTTCTTTTTCAGCAAGACATCCATCAGCCCTTGCCAAAGAGTAGGCACTTGATAATATTGATTTTTTTTGTTTTTGCGACAAATGTTGATAACGCTGTTACCGCTGCAGAGGTAAACTGCAATATGGAGTTTACATGAAGAAAGGCACCCTGTACCATGCTAAAGAATTTGAACTTTATGTGATAAAGGCCTATTCCTAGGCATGGAAACTCTCTCAAGGCAGTAAACTAGAGCAATCATAGGACTTAACTTGTTAGTTTCTCATCTCTCATGGATCACTGTCTTTTGTTGCCTGATACTCAGTCTCTTGAAAATTGTTGTTTCACTATTTTGTCTGTTTTTTTAGTTATTTCCAGCGGGAGAATAAGTGCACTTCCTTTTTCTTCTTTCTTAATGGAAGCAGAAAATTTTTGCTCACTAAGATTTTTATCTTTTGAATTTTGCATTCATCTCTTTCTTCCATTCCACTACTATTTTTTTTTCAACTAGGCTCTTCTTATTCTCTTAGTATATTTAAAAAATAAGATTCTACTTTCACTGCATTTTACTCTTGCCCTCATTTCTATTACCACCCTTGCCTCCGATCATCCTCAATATTGCTACCAAGATAAAATGTAAAACACAAAACATCTTGGGATGCCTGGGTGGTGCAGTTGGGTAAGCATGGTTTTTAGCTCAGGTCACAATCTCGGGGTGGTAAGACTGAGCCCACATTGGGCTCTGTGTTCAGTGGGGAGCCTACTAGAAGATCCTCACCCTCTGCCCCTCCCCCCACTCATTCTCCCTCTCTAAAGAAATAAATATTTTAAAAACACACAAAAAAGTCTTTTTGATACTCCAATTTTGAAAAACATTTACCATCATTATTTGTCTGTCATGTAACCTGTACTTTGAAAATGTAACTTGTACTTTATATAATTATTGTTCATCTTTCTTGATAGTCTTAATATACCAAGGGTAGGAAAACTGTCTTCTTTTTCAGCAAGTTGAATATATGACTCCTTTATTTGTTATTTCTTGTCACTTTCATTTTTTTCTCTTTGCCCTTCAGTCCTGTTGCCTGCACATTTTTCTCTTCCTTGTCATGGACCAACACTCCAGTATTTGATGCAGATCCTCAAATATGCATACACGCAGCCTTCTAAAATGAGTTTTGTCTGCTTGGGTTTTTAAATTACATAAGTGACATGTTATAATTAAAAAGTAAAAAGGACACCTAGGTGGCTCAGTTGGTTAAGTGTCTGACTCTTGATGTTGGCTCAGGTCATGATCTCAAAGTCAGGGGATTGAGCCCCATGTTCAAACATGGAGCCTGCTCAAGATTCTCTCTCTCTTTTTGCCTCTGTTCCCCCTCCCTCCCTCTCGAAGAAGAAGAAGAAGAAGAAGAAAAAGAAGAAGGAGGAGGAGGAGGAGAAAACATAATAATAACAACAATAACACAAAAGATAAATAGACAAATGGAAGAATATTATAAAATTTAGGTACTATATATATGTATAAAGTGGGAAAACATCTTTTGAAGGTAGACTATGATGAGCTACATTATATACTATAAACCTAAAGGGGCCACTAGAATAACAAAACAGAGAGCAGTCAACAAAGTAGATTAAATGGAATCAAATGTATTTAATCCAAAAGAAGCCATAAAGAGAGAAAAAAGGAATAAAAAATAGATTGGACAAATAGAAAACAAAGAGCATGATAATAAATTTGGACTCAGCTATATTTATAATTACATTAAATGTAAATGGGCTAGACACACCCAATTAAAAGGCAGAAATTAGCAGCTTGGGTTAAAAAGGCACAATTCAACTATATGATATCTAAATTATACAAAGAAAAAATTGGCTGAAAGTAAGATATGAAAAGAGATATGCCATGCTAACATCAATGAAAGGAAAGGCAGAGTGACTATATTAAAATCAGTGAATGTGGATTTCAGAGCAAAAAATATTTCCAGGGACAAAGAAAGCCGTTTCATAATGGTAAATGAGTCCATTTATCAAGAGTGCATATCAATCCTAAATGTTTATGAAATTAACACAAGAGCTTCAAAACCCATGAAGCAAAAACTTCTGGAACTGCAAGGAGAAATAGCAGATCCATAATTATGGTAGGAGATTTCTATCGCCCTCTGTCAGTAATTGATACAACAATAGGCAGAAAATCAGTAAGAAGATAGTAGAATTAAACAAAATTATCAACCAGTTTAACTTTGTAGAGAACAGTTTATTCAGTAACAAGAAAATATAAGTTCTTTCAAGTACATGCAAAACATTTCTTAAGATGATATTTCTCAACATATAAAATTTCTCAACATATTTAAAGTAATTCAAACCATACAAAATATCTCTCTGATCACAATGGAATGAAATCAAGGGCTCCTGGGTGGCTCAGTCGGTTAAGTGTCTGACTCTTGATTTGGGCTCAGGGTCCTGGGATCCAGCCCTAAGTCAGGCTCCCCTCTCAGCCGTGAGTCTGCTTGTCTCCCTCTCCCTCTGCCCTCCTCCCTAACCCCACCTTCTGCTCTCGCACTCTCTCTAAAATAAATAAATCTTTTTAAAAACCAACAGACTAAAATTAGAAATCAATAACAAAAAAATCTTGGAAAACTATCTGGAAAGTAGCTCACTTTTAATAATCCAATTGTCAAAGAAGAAATCAAAAAGAGAATTAAAAGATATTTAAGAGTAGATAAAAATGAGAGAAAACACATCTGACTTTGTGGGATGTCACTAAAACACTACATAAAGGGAAATTTATAGCACTAAACTCTTATATAGAAAAAAATGACAAATAAACAACACCAGTTGTCCCCTAAGAAAGAGAAGAGAACCAGCAGATTCCTCTCCAACCTGTAACTCTGATGCATTCTGGGCCAGCTTTTAGCTTTTGGTAGTAGATTACTGTCCTCTGAACACTTTCTTCACCTTTGTCCTATGGCTCTGGCTTCTTCTCACTGCAGCACACTCACCTCCAACGTATCATATAGTTTTAATCGCTGGAGGCCACGAGCAGCTTGGCTTGGCACTTTAGACCCCTGAGCAGGGTGAGCTCTTAAAACTGCATGCCTACCTCTCTCACTCACTCCCATATCCTCCATTCCCCACTGGGTTTTGGAAAGGAAAGGTTCATGGGGACCACCTCCCTCCTCCGTGACCCTGGCACTTTAGTCCCCTCCCAACACCTCTCTCTAGTTAGGTCACAGTGGTGCTCACTTGCTTGGAAGCAGCCTCCCACCAGGAAGAACAGCTCTCTATGCTGTTTCTCTGAACATAACAGGACAGGGCTTTGTATCAATGAGGAAAGTCATAGAAATTTACTCTTTGCATATGTGGGTTGTGAGGTGGAACCTGAGATTTCTTATTTATTAATGGAAAGTCTGATTACTTATTCGTTTGTTTTGGTATTTGTTGATCTATTTTGTGGGGCTGGGAGAGATTCAATTATTCTGACATGGAGTCCTTTCCATAAGAGGTACTTCGGAAGGTGAGACAGAGGGTTGAAGAAGCCCAACCAGCTCTAAAATCATGGTGGCCTTTAAAGAAAGCTGGTCCTCAGCACTAACAGAATCACTATAGTCGCCTACTGCTTTTTCAGAAGACTTTTTAGAGAAGGATGTTAGGTTTTCAGTAATTATTGTTCTTTGAGTTTTTAAAGCATTGAGATTTAGGAATTTTAAGGGGATGAGAAGGGTTGTTCAGGGTCTGATTTACAGATAAAAGATTTTCTCTTGTGAGTTTCTTTTCTTTTTTTTTTTTAATCCTGATCATTTCTTTCCCTGTACTTTCCTACCAGCCCAACTCTGGCCCCTTGCTTTGTTTTGGTTTTGCTTTGCTTTATCATTAGTTGATTCAAACTCCCAATTAGTGAAGGAAGATGAATTTCAATCCTTACATCATATAATACAAAAATTAACTCAAAATGGATCAGAAACATAAATTGAAGACCTAAAACTACAAAAACTTTTCAAAGAAAACAGAGGAGAAAAATCTCTGTGACCTTAGGTTCCACAAAGATTTTCTAGTACCAAAAGTATCCATTACAAAATAACAATTTGATAAGTTGGATAGCATCAAAGTTTAAAAATTCTGCTCTTCAAAGTCACAAAAGAATGAAAGCCAAGCCACAGACTGAGAGAGACAATTCTTGCAAATTATGTGTTTGATAAAGGACTTATATTCAAAATTTATAAAGAATTCTCAAAACGCAATACTATGAAAACAACAAGCCTTACTTAAAAATTAATACAAGAATTTTGTACAGACAATTCATCAAAGAATGCACTGGATGACAAATAAGCAAATGGAGTGATTCTCAACATCATTAGTCATTAATGAAATGCAAGTGAGAAATCTCAATGAGATACAACTTATATACCTATTAGAATGTCTAAAACTGCAAAGATTGACTACACCACATGTTGCTGAGAATGCTGAGGAACTGAAACTGTCATCTAGTCTTAAAGGGAATTTAAATGACACAACCACTTTTAATAACAGGTTGACAGTTTTTTTTAATAAACATTAAACAAATGAGTTTTTACTTAAGACAAATGGTAACAATGTCCCTTTAATGACTAGTGTATGAATATTTACACCAGTTTTATTTGTAATAGACAAGAACTAGAAAAAAACCAAAGGTCCTTCAACTGGTGAATGGGTTAGCAAACTGTGGAATGGACTATTGATACATGCTACAACAGGAATGAATCATACTTTGTGATTCTATTTCTATAGAATTCTGGAAAATTCAAAGCAATCTATTGTGACTGGAAGCAGTGATTATTTAGAGATGGACTAGGAAGGGTGGAAAGGAGGGATGACAATAGGGGGTAATTACGATGAAACTTTTTGGAGCAAGTGGTATGTTCATTGTCTTCCATTGTGTTGATAGTTTCAGGTATACACCCATATAAAAACTAAAAAATTGAATATTTTAAGCATGTACAGCTTAGCATATATCAATTATACGTCGATATAGCTGCTTAGAAAATATTAGTGAGCAATGATTTGTGGAAGATAAAAAAAAAGGGAGAAGTCAAGCCCCATCTTCCAGGCTTACAACAGTTCATGGAGCAGGGCAAACCTTTAAGTGAGAGTCAGGTTTGGGAGAAAGAGATTTGTACAAAAATGTAAGTGGATCTGGAAATTAGAACATAGTGTGGTAAGAAGTCTGTGATGTATTTATATGGATCTGTGCATGACAGATGGAAGAAGGAAGAGAAATAGAGAAGGAGGGTGGTACCAGATTTTGGAACTTCTTTTGAATTTTGAAACAAATTTGGGGCTTATTAGTAAAGTCACTGTGCCTATATTCTCATTGTGTCCCTTCTATAAATAAAGTCATTATCTTCACCTAGTGGTTTATAATGAAATAAGCTTTATTGCTGGGCTTAAAATATCTACATATAAATTTCAGGTTTATAGTATGATTATACAAATCAGGGACAGATTCATGCTTTCTCCTTTGTCTTCCTCCATCCACCCACAGAGAATATCTGTGTTCTCTTCCTAATGTGTCTGAGATACAGTCTCCATAGAGCTGAAGAAGCTCAAGTTCAACTTTTCCTTTCTTTAGTTTCTGCCAATCACTGTAAGCAGTCACATTAATTGTCTAGTCTTTGTTGCAATTTATGGAGAATGGTCAGCTACACCTGATTATCCTTTGTGACAGAGTTTGGTTTCAGGTTCTTCAATTATTGTTTTTTACCCTTTCTGGAAAGTTCTTCACAACTCGATTCTGATTTTTTTCCCCCTCAAAACCTCAGAGTGCAATGTCTTCTGACTCCTCTGTACTCTTGGCCCTCACTCAATATTGTCTTTGTTCTCAGATTATTTTTGCTTAACACTCTAGCATAGTGAGCACAAATTTAAACTACACAATTGCAAAGTCATCATTTCCATTGAACATATAAACCGTGCATGTTGCATTTGAGTAGTTCGTCACAGTAGTTGCCTAATAGCTGGCTTTGATTCCATCATACTCTGATATTTTTTTCTCCCAATTCTAGTAATTGGACTTCTGCTTTGCTCCAGACTTGTGACAGCCTTTGTCATGTACCGAAGTAATTCCAGTAATTTGTTTCAGATGTTCTATTTATGCTTCACTTACTATCTTGATTACCTCTCCAAATCAATGAGTGCTTCAAGCAATGTGTAGGAGACAGAAACAATATGTTGTCTTTATACTATTTTACTACCAGCCAGAGATCAGAAATCTTTCTCTTTACTGCAGCAGTTGCCATCACCAAGCTATCTAATATCACGTTTTATGGTTTATAACCAGAATGTCTTACTTCTCTACTGAGTCTAAATTGTTTTTCTCTACAAAGTAACATTATAAATGCTGCTATACATTTATGGTCTCCTGAAAATTATCATTTTCTTAGGCTTTATTTTGTTCTTTAAGCTAGTCAAATACAACTACACCTATGCACAGAACAGCTTTTGAATTACATGTTATGGATCATTCCACACTGACCTTTCTCCTTGTTCACAATCTTTTCTTGTTCTTTCTCCACATCTCCCGTAATAGAAACTCTGCTCTCAATCTAGTCTCTGATTTTATCCCTGGGAACTTATATTTCATGTTGTACTCAGTACCTTCAGGATCTGGTATTTGAGTTTCCCAATGTTCTTCAGCATAAACTTGCAACTCAAGCTTTTCCCTTTTATTTGTAAATAAGCAGTTCATACTCACAACTTGCTCTCCTTTCATCCACCTGAATTCAGTTCAATATGGTTTCTATGCCATATTTTATAATTTGCATTTATTTTTATTTTTAAAAATATTTCACTTATTTATTTGACTGAGAGAGACACAGTAAGAGAAGGAACACGGCAGGGGGAGTGGGAGGGGGAGAAGCAAGCTTCCTGCCAAGCAGGGAGTCCGATGCAGGGCTCTATCCCTGGGCTCCGGGATCATGACTTGAGCTGAAGGCAGACGTTTAGCAACTGAGTCACCCAGGTGTCCATATTTTTGCATTTAATAAACAAATATATTTAAATTATATTTGTATCTGTTAGTTTCTTGGAATGCATTAGAAATTAATTCTTTCAAGCCTTCTAACCTCATTGAGCATATAATCTAGGAGGAATGGTGGATGGAAACATAAGCAAATGAAGTATTCTATGTAAGATAGAGGGCAGGAGCAAAACAAGGGGACTTAACATCCTGCAAATAATTCTAAAGGATTTGTATGATGCCCAGGAATGGTGTCCTTTAAGTTGAGCTCCAAAGGATCGGTTAGACAGCTACAACAGAAAAGTAGAAGATTTTCCAGGCATAAGGGAAAACATGTTGAAAGTCCAGGAGGTAAGAAATAGACTGATGTCCTGAAGGATCTAAAAATCCAGTATAATTGCAGTAAAGGAACAGGATGACATTGGCATTTGATGAGTTCAGAGGCAGGGCAGAAATGGATCTCAGGCCATGTTAAGATTTTTCATTCAGGGCATAAAGAAGATCCTGAATGGTTGCAAATGAGTAGTAATATAATCAGATTTCTGTTTTCAACAATTACTCTGTTTATAAAAAGAGGTTGCAAAAGGCCAAAGCAAATATCATAATGCTAGATAGGAGACTCTTACAGTGATCAGTAAGAATGACATACGGTGAGAATAATGGAATGTGGCAGTGGATTCATCTGTTTTCAGTCATTCTTATTTTAAAAAATGATTGACTAGGGGCACCTGGGTGGCTAAGTTGGTTAACTGTCTGCCTTTAGCTCAGGTCATGATCCCAGGGTCCTGGGATCAAGCCCCATGTTTGGCTCCCTGCTCAGTGGGGAGCCTACTTCTCCCTCTTCCTCTGCCTACTGCTCTGTCTACTTGTGCTCTCTGTCGAATAAATAAAATCTTTTTTAAAAAAATGACTGACTAAATAAATAAATAAGGTATGTATGGGTACCAATAATGACAATGTGCCATAGCCCAAGGATTATCACTGACTAGACTGTATCTACCTGAGATCCAAGAATAGAGGGAGAAGAAAACAAGTGGATACGGGCAAAATACATATCAGTTGTCTAAAAGATAAACTTTGATGGTTGATGATGAGGGGTGGGAGTATTTAAGGTGATGCACCGAACAACAGATAAGGTTGTCATTAACTATGGTTAGAGAATCCTGGAGGAAGATTAGAACAAAAGTGAGTTAGAAGTGGGCATGTGACAGTTGAAGTCTCTTTGAAACATCCAAGAGGAAGCAACGAGAAAGCAATATACATGCAATTAAAAATTGCAGAGGAGCAGACTAGACTGGAGACTAAGTTCTGAAGTGTTTAGCTGGCCATTGAAGACATAAAAATCAAAGAAATCACTTATGCCAAGAACATAGGTAGTAATGAACATCCAACATGGAGTGATGGGACAGAGAAGAAACAGTTTTCCAGAGAAACAGAAGGAAGTCTCAGATATCTTGAGGAAATCTTGGAGAATGAGGTGCTATAGTGAAGAAAAGAAAATATTAGGAACAAAAAAAGAAAACAATCCATGTGTCAAATGATTTGACATATCAAATGAGATGAGGACTCAAAAGAATTTTTTGGATTTGTGATGTAGAGGTAAATAATGAGTTGCTGTAGAATGTCAGTGAGGTAATTTTATTTTTGGGTGTGAAGTATGAACACGTGACATAACACAGATTGTGGGACAGTGAGTGCATCACAAAGCTGAAGGCCCAGATGAAGACTGAGATTATTATTTAAAATGATTCTTATCTGTTCAATTTTTTCTTCAGCAGTGATTACAGCCAGGGGAGATAAACAAGATGAGCAATGGGAGCAGAGCAAAATCTAACCTCAATGTCTCTCTGGGTCACCCACTCAGAACTTCCCCATTGTTGTGTAACCATTCATCATTATTACTAATTCCAGAAGCAGTTACACTGCAATTCTACCAAGAAAAAGGCTACTTCCCATTCTTTCCATCCCACTTTAAAAAAAAAAACAAACAAAAAACAGCCCATTGCATAAATAATTTCTAGCTCCTGTGAAGAGATTCTCAAGAAACGCTAGAGATGACAAGTTCTTGTCTCACTCTTAACTGGCCACAAAAATTTCCAGCAACATGCATAATGTGGCTTAAAGGAGACTCAAGAGTTAGTGGTTTCAGAAAGGGAAATAGTATGTGTCTTGAAGGAATGTCAAAGAGTTCAGCTTGTGTGGTCTCAGTTACAGGGGAGATAATTTTTAACTTCTCATCAGACAAGTGAGGAGAGAAATCACTACCTGGAGTGGATGAAAGACCCCATGTAGTTGTGCTGATTTGGGTCCTAACGTCACAGCACGTGTGAAATTCCAATGGGATCTTTTAGAAATGAGAAAGGGTTTACAGATTTAATGCCCTTTGCTGAAAGGTAAATGGAATCACCTTGAACAGGAGTTTGAATTCTTGGTCTGCTAGGTTGAACTAGGGGGAAGAGGAAAAGGGAGAAGCATGAGTTCTGTTATTTGCCACAGTTCTGGAGGATCATTCAAGCCACTTGCTTCCTAAAAAGACACCTTTAAAATCTGCATGCATATCTGAGGTTTATACTTAGTTCTATGACACTCTATATCTTACTTTTCAGCATATAGAGACATTATATTTTAGAATCTTTTGCCTGTCTACTATTTTTAATTTAGAAAAATAGTTTCACATATTTTTTATTTTCTTTTTCTCTTCTTTGACCCTCTTTCAAAAGTTGTCCAATCAACATGACTTTAACCTTCTAGTCACTTTTTTGCCGAAAGTTTCCTACAACTTACTTTGTGTTTGTATTTTTTAAAAGGTTGGATGGAACTAGAGGGTATTATGCTAAGCAAAATTAGTCAGAGAAAGACAATTATCTCACTCATGTGTGGAATCTAAGAAACAAAACAGAGAAGCATAGGGGAAGAGAGGGGAAAATAAAACAAGATTAAATCAGAGAGGGAAACAAACCATAAGAAACTCTTAATCAAGGGTGCCTGGGTGGCTCAGATGGTTAAGCTTCTGCCTTTGGCTCATGTCATGATCTCAGGGTCCTGGGATAGCACCCTGCTTCCCCCTTTCTCTCTGCCTGCCTCTCTGCCTACTTGTGGTCTCTCTCTCTATCCAAGAAATAAATAAAATCTTTAAAAGAGAGAGAGAGAGAGAGAGAGACTCTTAATAATAAGAAACAAACTATAGGGTTGCTGGAGGGTAGGTGGGTAGAGGGAAGATGTAACTGGGTGATGGGCCTTGAGGAGGGCACTTGAAGTAATGAGTGCAGGGTGTTACATACAACTGATGAATCACTGAACTTATCTCTGTATGAACTTAACTATATGTTAATTAACTGAATTTAAATTTTTTAAAGTCCTTGTGGGCTTGTTTTGTTGAGAAAAAATAATATAAAAAAAATTTTTAAGTCAATAGTTTTTACTAGGATACTTTTGATAGTAAAATCTTTACCTTTGGGTGAGAAGATATTTATAACATTTAACCATCTGGATAAAACAATTTTTGAAATATGTGTCAAATTTTACCTTTTCATACTCAAGGCTAAAATGTGTACAAAGCAATTTTACCTGTGAGAAAATTTATCTGAATCAGGAAATATTATGCAGGAAAAGGTAATGGGCTGATTCTGAGATAAAAAAACAAATATTATGTCACAGAGTAAAAACATATAAACATTAGTATCTATTAATAATCTAACAAGTTTCTTTACCAAGTAAGTAGCTAATAGCAAATGAAACTCAGGGAATGTAAAGAAAAGCTCAGTTCTAAAAAAGTCAAGATTTTGGAATAAAATACAGGGGAAGGTAGAACTGTATCATCAAGATATGTAAGGAAAATTGTGAGAGATAGAAAATATCAATAGACATGTAGAATGTAAACCCCAGAACAAAATTAGCAAAAACAAAATTTAGGGACGCCTGGATGGCTCAGTCAGTTAAGTATCGAACTCTGGCTTTCATCCCATGTCATGACCTCAGAGTTGTGAGATCCAGCCCTAAGTCTGGCTCCATGCTCAGCAGTGAGTCTGAGATTCTCTCTCTCCCTCTTTCCTCTGCCCCCCCTTGCATTTGTGTGTGCGCGTGCACGCGCGCATAAGCTCACGCGCACGCTCTCTCTCTCTCAAATAAATCTTTAAAAAAATTTTAGTTCTACAAAACTAGTCACTGGATAGAGTTAAGAGCCTCTCAGATATCAGTAATTTGTTTGAGCCTGGCACATAATGTTAAGCACTACATGAAAACATCTTTACTGAATAAATAAAAGAATATATTTTAGTTTCAAAGTATTTTATTTAACATTTTTTTATACAATCCCTCATCTGAGTCTTGTTCTAAGATAATGTCTGATTATACCATGGAGAAATTTTTCATTTAATGGATCTGTTAGCACATTCATTCTGAAGCAGTTACGGCAGCTTGGTCTTATGCCAAGGGCTGTGGTAAGTGCAAGGAATAAAATAAGCATGCTCCTTACCCTGAAAGAATTCACAATCTAATCTAGAGCTTAACCAATTACAATGTCCTAAGATTTATTTATTTGTATTTTTTAAAGATTTATTTATTTTAGGGTGGGCGGGTAGTTCTTGGTGGGGGGAAGAGGGAGAGAAATATTTTTAAGCAGACTCCCTGCAGAGTGTGGAGGCCAAGTCTGGCCTTGATCCCATGCCCCTGACCTCAGGACCCAAGCCAAAACCAGGGGTTGGCCGCTTGACGGACTGAGCCACCCAGGCACCCCACAATGTCATAAGAATTATATACAGAGTCATATGAGAGCATTTCTTTAAAAAGGAGAGTCTATTAACTCTGCTCTTGGTACTTAAGTCTTCAAAACAAATTCCAATTCAATAATGAGGTGACCGGATTTTAAATAATGATATGAGTAAATAAGTAATAAAATGAAAGAAAACTAAAAAGATATTTAAGCTGAGGATATTATTACATTAGAAGTTGCCTCTAGAGTCTGTCCCAAATGGTGGAGTTTCACTGCATTTCCAAATGTGTCTTTGGAGCTAGATGCTTTGGGTTTTCAGTGCATTATTTCCTGACCAAGCTTGTACACGATCATAAGTTAATTTTCAGTGCAGGCACCTATGATTTAAAGTTAAAAGGAAAAAAAAGCAGGATCTAAAGTAAGTCATTTTAAAATCGGGTCCAGTAAATAGTGAAGGAGCAGGAATAACTAAGTGTGTGGAAACAGTGGTCTGACCAAGTAAGAGAGACCACTTTGGACATAGGGCAAAGCAAGTGTTCCTTTAAGTGCTAACACTAGAAACATAGAATCTGAGGGGGGGGGTGTGGAAACCAGTTGCAGCCATGCATCAGGCAAAATTGCAGGAATGAAGGGACTTCCCTTGGTTCATCAGAATACGCTGATGCTATACATCTGTGAGAAGGCAGGATCGCCAGTGGGAGTGGATTACAGAATAGGATGTTCAGAAGAGAAGCAGACATTGCAGAACTCTTTTTACTTCCTGCAAAATAAGGTCTGGAAAATGGGTATTAAAATTGGAAAGAATTAGACCTTGTCTTTTAAAATTAAGAAAAAGTCACTTTAGAAATCAGATATTGAGGGTTTTCTGGGTGGTGCAATCAGTTAAGTCGCCAACTCTTGGTTTCCACTCAGGTCATGATCTCAAGGTGATGAGATTGAGCCCCATGTTGGGCTTCACTCTCAGCTGCGAGTCTGCTTGAGATTGTCTCTCTCTCTCCCTCTCCTTTTGCCCCTCCTGCTTGCATTCTGTCTCTCTCTATATAATAAGCAAATACATCTTTTTAAAAATCATATATTGAACATGAGGAAGCAAAACATTTCCAGAGACAAAGGGGAATACTAAATACTGAATTCTGACATGTAACTAACAAAGAGAACGAAACTACAGTTTAGTGAAAATCAAGCCAGTCTTGTGTTAACAATTGCAGATCATCCATTCTTACTCAGGTGGTGTGTTGTACAGTTGCAGGCTGGTTCTAATTTAATCTTGTAAACTACTTTGTGAAACAATAATTTCTTCATCTTGCAGATAAGAATACCAAGGTTTATAAATTAAATTAATTACCCAACTTGCTTATTATGTAGAAGAGTAAGGTTTGAAACTGACATCTTGACTCCAAGCCCATTTTCCTTTCCATTTAAATATATCCTCCTCAGAGTTAAAACATCTTTTGAACTCTATAAAAAAGATTCCCAGGGGCGCCTGGGCGGCTCAGTTGGTTCAGTGTCTTCCTTCGACTCAGGTCATGATCTCAGGGTCCTGGGATTGAGCCCCAACTTGAGCTCCCTTCCCAGAGGAGAACCTCCTTCTCCCGCTCCCTCTGCCTGCCACTCTGCCTACCTGTGCTCTCTCTATATCTCTCTGTCAAATAAATAAATAAAAATCTTTTAAAAATTAAAAATAAAAATGAAAATAATTTAAAAGATTGCCAAATCCTTAGAGCAATGGAAAGCAAATGCACAATGGCTTTTCATCATGAAAAACACAGTTCCAAAGACCAGAAACTTTCATTTAGGCTGAAAGAGTTGGAAAGAAGGGAAACTTTACATCCCTAGCAAAACTTCAGTCCTTAGAAAAGTGCCAATATAAATGGGCAAATTATAACTTGGTGGGGTTCTGAGGTATTCATGTTTTTTCTTATTGTCAGTGCTCTTGGTATAAGAATGTTGTTATTTATTTTTGGTAAAAGGAATCTTTTCTCTAATTCTCACTAGGAAAAAAAAGCAATAAATCAGGTGAGAACCACACGTAGTCTTCTTATTGAGTTCTAACAGTGTTATGTGAGCTCTAGCTTCACCCTTGTACAATTGCCTTATATTTTGTCAGCACAGAGTTGAATGTTTTCATAAACGGATTTTTTTTAGGAGTGTAATGTTCTTCCCTTTTTGAAAGCAGCTGTTTGCGAAAACCAGGAACATCACATCCAGTTATTTGCTGAAAAACTCAGCCTTTTATTCCATAGTAAGAATTGGGTACAAAATGTACACAACACAGATTCCCCCTCATGTGTTAACTATTAAATCCTTAAGTCCAAGAAATTTAAGATTTCACCCACAGACATAGATTTTAAGGAAGCAAGTGGACTATTAGGCCAATATAAATACTCAAGAGTTATTTAGCATAGTGAAATTTTGAAACAAGCATGTTTCCAGTAAGAAGAGAAAGTTGTCAGCAAAATTTAGGACATCTAAGGGCACCTCGGTGGCTTAGTCTGTTAAGCATCTGACTCTTGATTTTGGCTCAGGTCATGACTTCAGGATTATGGGACTGAGCCCTGCATTGGACTCTGTGCTGAGTATGCAGCCTGCTTGAGATTCTCTCTCCTTCTCCCTCTGCCCGTCCCCACTCACACTCTCTTTGAAAAAAAAACAGAACCTCCATTCAATGAAATACTATGCATCTGTTAAGAATCATATGGCACCTTTTTATGTATGGACTTGCAAAAACCAAACTATTTTATAAGTGAGAAAACCATGATACAGAATATTATAGTATGATTACATTTTACAAATGTCTGAGAGTATTTGCACACACACGTCTACACATACAATAAAAGATCTGAAGTAATCAAACAGAAAGTGAATTGTACTTTATGACTGATATATATTTTATTTGTATATTAAAAGTAAAAGAGTATCTTTTTAAAATAGTATGTGGCTCCCTAATTTATTCATCTCTTCAATCACTTACTTAGGAAGTATTTACTGATCATCCGGTAGATGCTAGTCTCTGAGATAGATAGGATGAACTCATAGACGAACAAGGTGCCATAAACAACAAAATCAACAACTACAACAGAGTGTGGCATAGGTTTGGATGGCCAGTGTATATGGCTACTTTAAGAGCATGGATAAGCATTCCGTAACATCTTTGGGGTCTGGGGTGCCTGGGTGGCTCAATCATTAAGTATCTGCCTTTGGCTCAGGTCCTGATCCTGGGGTCCTGGGATCGAGCCCTGCATTGGGCTCCCTGCTCTGCAGAAAGCCTGCTTCTCCCTCTCTCACTCCCCCTGCTTGTGTTCCCTCTCTAGCTGTGTTTCTCTCTGTCAAATAAATAAAAAATCTTTAAAAAAAAAAAAGGTCAAAAAACCCCCAAAACATCAATAGGGTCAAGAAAACCCTGTCATCAGCTAAATCTGAAACTGCATCAATAGTAGTCATGAAGATAAGGGAGACTGCTTGGGATTCTCCCTCTCTTCCTCTCCCTCTGCCCCTCCGCCCCTCCCCCACCCCATATATGCATTCTCTCTCTTAGGAAAAAAGGTAAAAAGCAAAAATGTGATGTGTCATTTGCAGATATGTCAAATACCATATGATTTTATCCATATGTGGCACTTAAGAAATAAAGAAGACAAGCAAAGGAAAAAAAGAGTGAGAGAGAGGCAAGCTAAGAAAAAGACTCTTATGTATAGAGAGCAAAGTGATGGTTACCAGAGGGGAGGGGGTAGGAGGACGGGTTAAACAGGTGATGGGGATTAAGGAAGGTGCTCCTTGTCAGGAGCACTGGATGCTTTATGGAAGTGTGGAATGACTATATTATACACTTGAAACTAATGTTAACTAACTGGAATTTAAATAAAAACTTTTAAAAAGGCGAAAAAAAATGTGATGGAAAGCTTAAAGAGACTTTATGTTCAACAAAAGTAAATCATTGTATTTGTTCTGTGACAGTGTTTCTGATCAAAGTAAATGACATTCATTATGTTGACTACCAAATAAAAAATTTGACTTAGATGTTAGAAAAGAATTGTTACAGAACCAGCATGAGTGGCCATTTAGGAAAGGTACCAATGTACTGCTGTGTAAGTCTGAAGGGAGTATTTCTTAGAGCTGGTTCTGATTCAGATTCAAACTCAGTTCTAATTCTTTGTGCATAGCTAACTCCATAAAGGAAACTTTTTAAAAAATATAAAATAGGCATTATGATCTTTCAGTGGAGCTCTCCCAGTCTAAGTATTATTAGACATTACAGGATGTAAATAGGGGAAATCCATAGGTTACCAATATGGATCTTAAGGTTTCACTGTCCCCTGAAAGGCAAGCATGTTGATGGCAACACCACCCTTTTTCAGTTCTTTTGGTCAAAACTCTTGGGGTCATCATTGATTCCTTCCTCTCACATTGCATATCCAATTCCTTGGGAAATTCTATTTGTATCTGTTTAACTTTATTTTTTTAAAAAAAAGATTTATTTATTTGTTTGTTTGTTTATTTTAGAGAAAGTGTGAGCAGTGGAGGGGTAGCGGGAGAGAATCTTCAAGAAAACTCCTAGCTGAGCGCAGAACCCAATATGGAGCTTGATTCCATGAACCATGAGATCACAACCTAAGCCCAAACTAAGAGTTAGTCATCTAACAGACTGAGCCATCCAGGAACCCCTGTTAGTATCACTTTAAAAATAGACACACTTCTGTTACAATTACCTTGGTCAGAGTCCTCATCATCTCATGACTATCCTGACTTAACCTCTTAACTCACTTCACCTCTCCCAAGTGTCTATTCTCAACTAGGTAACTAGGATAAATCTTTTACTTTTAAGTCAGATGATAACATTCATTTATTCAAAATTCTCCAAAGGCTCCCCATCTCACACAGAGTAAGACTTGAACCGCTTACAACAGTCTACAGAAGACTACCAACCATCTCTCCCCACCACTACCACTCTCCTTACCACTCTGAATTGACCGACTCTTTCCCTACTCTTTAATCTCCCATAGTGACTATGCTGCTGTCCCTCAAGCACACCAAGCATAGTCCTGCCTTGGGGAAGTTGCACCTAGTTGTTTCCTTTGTCTACATTAAATTCCTTCACCTTCTTCAAATCTCAACTGAGCTTCTTAGTGAGTCTTTCCCATTATGATTTTAAAAAATAATTCCTTATCATATCTCTACTGTTGTATTTATTTTTCTTTTTGTCTCTAAAATTTTTACTTTATCACATGAAATATCATTTATTTATTTGGCTTATTTCTTTTCCTGGGTATCAGTCTTTCCCCTTCCCAACAAAACACATCTGAATATATGCTCTATATGAGGAGGGAATTCATTCTCTGATATATTCCAAGCACTTAGTAAACCACTTGGTACAATTTTTGAGTGGACTAATATGAATCAGTTATGAGTTTTTCTTAATCAGTTAGTGCCAGGTATTGTAATTAGTAAAGTTCATAGCAGTTTTCCCACTGCATTGAATAACTAATGTTATTCATTGGTACTAACACTTGGGTGAGGATGACAGGAAGAGCCATGTAGCACTGCACCTTAAACTACTTTTTAGGACATCATCAACTTAATTTTGAAAGTAGTGACATTAATCACACCCTTTGGGACCTCCTCCTTTCCAAAATATTTACTAAAGTACCATTATTAGTTGAGATATTATAGGCCCTGCACTCTTATAGGAATTGTCCTCCTTATAGTTAAAATCTATTCCAATAATGGATAGAATGTGAATTAAATGAAGATTTGTTTCTATAAAGATGGAGTATTTGGAGAAAATGAGTTCCTAATAAGAATTTTAAATGATTAGCAAAAATCCTAAAAATCTAGGCAGATCCTACATACAAACTACTTGAAAAGTGTGTTTAAGCTCTGACTCTTTTTTAAATAATCTTAAACTGGTAATCTTAGACAATGCTTTATAGATGTAAGATTTTTCAAGAATAAGGAGGCATAACTACAGTCCGTAAAGCCAATAGAAAAAGGAGTAACCTTGGCCTTATCAAAAGACTGGAGAATGAATGTACATTTACATGTTTTCAATTGTATATGCTCTCTCACACAGATTTTGTTCTTTCAACCATTTGAGGGTTAAGACAAGATGTTCCTTTTCTCCTAAATAGTTCCTTAAAACAGACAAGTATTTCCTGTTTCTTTGTGTTTTCTAAAAATAATGACATTCTCTTCCATAACCACAGCACAATTATAAAAATCAGGAGAAATTTACAGTGTCAACATATTAACATGAGAACAATACTCATATTTAATCTACAAACCTTAATCAGATTTTTCTAACTTCCTCAATAGTATCTTCTATGGCACAAGAAAAGCCCACATCATGTGTTGCTTTGATCATTTGGTTAAGTGATGTCTACATGTTTCTCCATTGGACAAATTTATGATTTTTCCTTTTGTGCTTAACTAATTTGTAGAAAAATACTTTGAGAATATGTAAATATTCTCTTCTCCCCCCATTCCCCTGACTACCACCTGGTCTACGATCCAGTAGTATTTTATATAGTTGCCATGTCTTTTTGGTCTTCTTTAATCTGAAATAGTTCAGCAAGATTTCTTTGTTTTTGAATATATTAATAGTTTTGAAAAGTTCATGGCAGTTATGTTAGAAAGGACTGCACAGTTTGGGTTTTTCTGATATTTAATAATTAACACTCAATTATGAATATATGCTATAATTTTTAAGTCCAATCTATTTAATTGAGAGACTTTTCCCAATAAAATTGTACTATTTGTGTTTAATAATTATTTACCAAGATTTTATTATGAGTATTTTGTCTTGTTCATGCACTAAATAAAAATTGTAATAAGAATGAATTCAGAAGAATCAAAGTTAGACATTTAAAAAATTCTCTCAGTGCATTATATCACAGATGAGGTATGCCAATTTGTCCCACTATTGATGAGGTAAACTCTGATCCTTTGGTTAAGGCTTCTGTGTATTCTAGAATCAAGCAAATGTACTGGGAGACAGATTTTCCACTATGAGAGTAGAAAATTGCAAATAGGGAATGAGAGAAGTTAGAATGCATCCCAGGCCATTGGATGAGAATGGAAAGATCACGTATTGCATGGAGCACTGGGTGTTACACGTAAACAATGAATCTGGGAATGCTGCATCAAAAACTAATGATGTATGGTGACTAAAATAACACTATAAAAAGTTTTATAAAAAAAAGAAATGGAAAGATCATTATAAATTCATAAGTTTTTAAGAGAAAAAGGAGACATAGATAAAAGGGAGTGTGTGTGTGTGTGTGTGTGTGTGAGTGTATGCATGTGAGTAGCTCTGAGTGCTTAGACAGCCTAAAAGCAGTGACATCCTAGAAGCAATAAGCTTGCTTAGTGTTGAGCTCTTGGCCTCTAAATACCATCCTCCACAAAAAGAATCTGGGAACTTTAGATAAATGGTTGATTCCAGCCTGGAGGAGAAATGTCCATAATTTTTATAAATTTCCACTTACTATTGTATCTTAATTTTTATTTAAGTGACAAAAATTCTTGTGGATTTAGTTCTCATTATGATTTTGTTAGTGTAGAAATAACCAAAACAACGTTATTACATTGAACAGTTAGTGTATAATTATTAAACATAAAAATACAATTTTATTAAAATCCTCTCTTAGTGAAAAGAATTAGATTTTATTTTTTTTAATTTATTTATTTGACAGAGAGAAACATAGCCAGAGAGGGAACACAAGCAGGGGGAGTGAGAGAGGGAGAAGCAGGCTTCCCGCCGAGTGGGGAGCCCCATGTGGGACTCGATCCCGGGTCTCCGGGATCATGACCTGAGCTGAAGGCAATTGCTGAACCAACTGAGCCACCCAGGCGCCCCAAGAATTAGACTTTAAAAAATTATAGCATGTATTCATAATTAATGTTATGTTACTATAATCTACAGGATTCAGCATAAATTCTTCCATAAATTTTAGAGATTGAAGTACTGAGAAATCTTGTTCAGATAAATATGGAAATAGGAATGGAGAAAGTTTTTTACAGCAATGCTACTTGATTTGTTGAAATCTTTTGAGTTATGTATCCAAAATTATACAAAGAACTAGCATCAATTATTATTAATGATGACTCAGCTAACCACTCTTATTGATATCCTTCAATTTTATTGAAAGCAAAGAAATGGAAATATTCTGTCAACTGTGTTTATCATCTGTAAGTATACTGATTCCCTTTCTAAACATGTATCAGTATTTCATTTCGTGTTAATTGACACACTGGGGTTTACAACACCCCAGGTAAGTGCATTATAATAAAGAGAAAAAAAGATATATATCTTCCTTTTATAGAGAAAAACAATTATGATGGGGGAGTTTGGAAAAGGGAAATTTTAGCCAATTACATATGAAATTGGATCTAGACAATGATTCTCTTTATGCTATCTTTGTCAGCACAACCTTTGGAAATATCACCAAAGATACAGGTACTCAAATCTGAAAACTACTGAACTCAATCTCATATAAAGTCCTTTTTTATTTCTAACATTTTATGAAATATAAACTTCAGGAGATTTGGCATAGCACACTTTTTGCCAACCACTGGTTAGCAAGTCATTGGGGTTTGTTACAGTAGCAAAAAAGATCCACATCAGTAAATGAGGTAACAGGATATTTCAATTTCCGTTGTTGAAAAAGTTAGTAAATACTCTTAAACTATTTTACACTTTAAAAAGAATGGTTTGGAAGTCTTCAAGACTGGCGCGAAGGGCCAGTGATGAATTTGACCTGGCATTATAGTTCATAATGATGAATTGCAAATTGCTTGGATATGGTCAAAATCATTCTAGATACCAAAAATTTTAAATTATAACCATTAGCGATTGGAAAATTTTAGCCATGGATCTGTGTAAGAGTAATATAATCAGTCTCCTCTTTTGTTTCTTAATGTTTCTGTTTTTGTCCTGGGGATTGGACGTGAAATAAACTGAAAACTGGGAGCACATATTGCATGGAGCACTGGGTGTCATGTGCAAACAATGAATCATGGAACACTAGATCAAACACTGAAAAAATAAAATAAAATAAATTATTAAAAAATAAAAATAAAAAACTAGTGATGTGCTGTATGATGACTAAAATAATAAAGATGCGCATGAATAAATGAATAAATAAATCAATAAATATTCTTTATCCATTAAAAAAAAGAAATTTTTAAAAATGTAGATACTGGCCAAAGGATTTTACTTACATAAATGTTTGTCAACATCCACAGCTCAAGACCCATCCATATTGGAAAGGAAAAAGTAAAACTGATGTCACTGTTTGTGGATGACATAATATGATATGTAAAGAACACCCTCAATCACCAAAAAAGTAATAAAACTAACAAATGAACTTAGTAAAGTCATAGGATATGAATTAACATACATATATGCAGAGGTAAACATGAGTGACACATGTTTGTATCTTATATATTGAATGAACAAAAAAAATCAGTCTTGTGTTATGAAGTAGTTGGGGTAAGACAAGAAGTATCAACATGAGGAAAAGTAACTCTTGAGAAGTTAGGTATTTTGTCATCCTCAGTAGCTTTCACATGTTGTGGCCTTTAGGAGGTATGAACAAACATGGGAAGAGAGCATGAGGGGCATCAAATGATAATAGGAAGAGTTGAAATGATGCTTGGTGAGGTTAGCAAGGATTGCAGAACATTAAAAATGTTACATTGTGGGGCACCTGGGTGGCTCAGTTGGTTAAGTGACTGCCTTCGGCTCAAGTCATGATCCCGGAGACCCTGGATCGAGTCCCACATCGGGCTCCCTGCTCGTCAGGAAGCCTGCTTCTCCCTCTCTCATTGCCTCTGCTTGTGTTCCCTCTCTGGCTGTGTTTCTCTCTGTCAAATAAATAAAATCTTTTAAAAAAAATGTTACATTGTAATTAAAATCTATATGGGAAGAAGTAAATAAGGTAATTGACAGTATAGAGAAATAAATTTATAAGAGGAAGGTAAATCTGAGAAACTCTAAGTGAATGATTGAGGAGAAGTTCAAAAATGAACTATAGAGGATGGAGAGTAGAAACACAACCTAGGAAATATTTTCTACGTATCAATCACAATATGAGATAAAAGAAAATATGTATTAAATATGTAATTGGAGTAACAAAAGGTTTCTAAAGAGAGAAAGATAATGAGATATGTAGATTAAAATGGATCATTGTATTTTAGAAAATAAATAATAAAAAGAGAATTGCACATATTATTTCTGCAATGTGTTTTAACTACAAGGGGAAAGATAGGTAACCTATATGCTAAAGGAACGGAACAACACTGACCCCAGACTTATTTTTTGCAACAGGCGACAATGGATATAGAATAATACACTGTTAAAATATTTATGACCCAATAGTTCTACTCAATCAACTCATCTGTCATGTGCGAGAACAGCAGAAAGTTTTAATGATTTAATGTCTTAAGAAATGTATACTCACACACAATGCCCAAAATTATTTCAGAAATATGCAATGAAAGTAACTAATTAAGAAACGTATGGGAAAGCAGAAGAGGAGGAAAGCAAGGGGAGACAGAAGAATACATGTGTCAGCAGGACTACAGGCTAAGTCCTTCTGGAATCAGCGAAACTAAGCGTGAGAGGAAATGCTGAGTTTATTACTTAGGAGAATTTGTGGTTGAATTCTTCACCTCTTGCCATGCTCTTTTTCCTTCCATAGTCCTCCTTCCCTGGCTACTGTCTCTAGGGTTGGCAAGGGAAGGAGAAAGTAAGCATGAAGAGGAAGTCAATTTGGAAGGAATGAGGAAATGAAGTCAATGTGAGGACTATGACCTCTTCCTAAAGAGGGAAAGGAAGTAAAAGTGGACAGCTCTGAATTACAGCAATCAAAATGAGGGTTACAATGTGTTCACAAAGGCTCATATGATTTGGAAGACTATGACCTTGGGTTAGAGGACTATTAATTTTCCATGTCAGTTTTCCCTCTTAAGACTATGTTGTGGAACACTATTCAACTGACCTGACTTGAACATTGCTGGTCCTTACACAGACATGGCGGGCAGAAAAGGGATTACAGCAAGAGTTGTGCAGAATATAGAGCCAAGATTAAGACCTTCAGGCTGTTCCAAGTTCTGAAGACATTATGGTGCTATTTCATATACATACTTCAAAATAAAAATATGCTAAACATCCAGACATGAATAAGGAAACCCAACAAGATTCTAGATTATTCCCCAACAACTGCTCCTTCAATGATTTGTTTTATATTTAGAATACAAGGGGCACCTGGGTGGCTCAGTCTTTAAGTATCTGTCTTTGGCTCAAGTCATGATCCTGGGATCGAGTCCTGCGTTGGGCTCCCTGCTTAGAGGGAAGTTTGCTTCTCCTTCTTCTACTCGCCCTGCTTGTTCCCTCTCTTGTATCTCTCTCTGTCAAATAAATAAATAAAATCTTTTTAAAAAAAAGGATATGAAAAATTTTCCCCAATTGCATTAATTTGATGGTACCTTAAGCACATCCTTAATCTTTCTGTTACGTAAGACTTTACTGGGATTGTGGTCTAAATAGTTTGTGAGTGTGTGTGTGTGTGTGTGTGTGTACGCACCTGTATCTCTCTTTCCTGATTCCTATCAGTGAAATTCACACAACCTTATTTAGCAAACCTCTGTTGATTCTTACTTTTCCTCTCTGTAGGATTTCCTTGTTATTTTCCTAGGTCCTCACTTGTTATTCGCATTTGATGCAGATTCCTTTCTGCTTATGTAGTTCCCACCATCTCTCTCTTTCAAATAGGTCAGATTCCTGTTAGTTCATTACACATCTTGAATTTAGTTTACTCAGCTTGCTTACCTCTTTCTTTACTTTTCTGGACCTAACTTTCTGTATAAAAACTTGATTTACCAGAAAGGATAACTTGTTTCCTTCCTCCTCTCTCTCTAGCCTTACTGTTCCATATCCATGTCTCAATGACAGAGATGACAATGAGTTGGCCTTATCCCATATTGATGCCCCTCCATATTATTCCTGCCTTATAGAAATGCTGTTAGGGTTAAATGAGGTAATTATTACAAAGTGCTTACCACACTGACTGAGACAAATTGGAGGAACATTAAAGTGTAGCTTTGGTTTGGGACACCTGGATGGCTTAGCTGGTTAAGCAACTGCCTTCGGCTCAGGTCGTGATCCTAGGGTCCTGAGATTGAGTCCCACATTCGGTTCCTTGCTTGGTGAGGAGTCTGCTTCTTCTTCTGCCTGCTTCTCACCCTGCTTGTGCTCTCTTTCTCTCCCTCTCTGACAAATAAATACATAAATCTTAAAAAAAAAAAAAGCGTAGCTTTGGTTGTGTACTATGGAGTGAGCTGGGAAAGACTGGGCTGAATATGAGCATTTTATGCCATTGATATGCACCCCAATTTTGTCTTATGCCCACTGTACACATTGGGTTTAAGACCCTATGGCTAAATGACAAAAAAATAAAAATGCTACTTCTCTAGGGGAAGCATTTAAAACTCACTTTTGCAACATCAATAATGAAAAAAATAGTTTAACCATTTAAAAATTTTGAATATTTTGCTTCCTCACCTTCTTTACCTTGTTGCGTATTTGGTGTCTAAAATAAAAATTTTAGGATAATATTGTTATTGCTGTTATGATTGCTAATTTTTCTTTAGATTTTCCATTTCTATTTCAAGGATTATTTGTTACATTCACGTCGTTTCATAACCTTAGTTAAAGCAATTCTTCAGACTTAATTCCCATGTTTAGTTGGCTTTATTGCTCCTAATAATCCCTTTAACATTTTTCCTAGACTGTTTCAAATTTTTTTATTGTGGCAAAATATATATAACATGAGGTGTCTCATTTTAATAATTCTTAAGGGTACAATTCAGTGCACAATTCAGTTAAGTGCCCTCCACAGTATTATGTAATCATCATCTCTACTTTGAAAACTTAACTTTTCATCATTCCAAACAGAAACTCTGCACTATTTGAGTGACTCCCAGCACCTTGCTGCCCAAGTCCCTTGTAATTTCCATTCTGCTTTCTGTCTCTGTGAATTTGCCTAGTCTAGATACCTCATATAAGTGAAATCATACAATATTGTTCATTTATATCTGGCTTATTTTACTTACGAATAATATTCCACTGTATGTATTATAGTATTTTGACATACAGGTTTTTTAACTTAGCATTTTGCTGGACAGAGTATATCACTTGGTTTGACTTAACCTATACTTAACTTAAAGACATCATATTCTCTTACTCATATGTCAAATTGGGATTTTCATGTGTCAATCAAAGAGATTGAGGTATTTCATTATTTTGTTCCCCACTAAGTACCTTTTGTCTTTTTTTTCACCATCTTTGGCTATAGCTTTGTTTGTACACTTATTTGAATATTTTAATCAGATTCCTTTTTTGCATTTAAATGTGTAGAAACTGGTAACATTTGATATATTAAAACATGTAGGTTTCATGAAATTATAATGGAGATAGACACATTGATTATACTGAAATAATGACTCTTCAGCCTCAGCTAGCTATTTATTGCAATTGATTCTGCATTTGTTTGAAAGAAAATAGTTAATTTAAAGGGATAATCCCCCCTTTTTTTCCATTTTCCTTGTTCCTTCCTTAAGAATTATCTTTAAATAAGATATGAGCTTTGGAGAAGTAATTGTCTGGCAACCATGAAGGCAAGGTTGAGAAAATAATAGGAATTCAAATTAAATGTCTTCACACTACTGAACCATCTCATAATTCTAGATTTGTCCATTTCTAGAGTTCCTATTATGTGTGAAAATTAAATGTCCTTATTAATCAAAAAAAGGTGAGACAGTAGGGTATCATGAGGATAAAGACCACATCATTCCATTTCCCCATCATTGTATATGCAGTATCTAGCAACAGTAGATGGCAAAAAATTATTTCTTGAAAGAATGAATAGACACAAAATCCTTAACATGTATTATAAAAGAAGAAATGGACAATTTGAAGGACAAATACAAAGATTGACTCTGTAATCAAAAACCTCCCAACAACAACAAAAGCCAAGGACAAAAAGCAAAATCTTCACAGGTGGATTTTACCCATATTTAAAGAATTAATACAACTATGTCATAAACCATTCAAACTTCCAAACTCATTTTATATGGCCAGCGTAACCCTAATACAGACAAAGACACTACAGCAAAAGAAGACCACAGGGCAATACCTATAACGAACATATATTAAAAAAAAAAACCCTCAGCAAAACACTAGCAAGACAAATTCAACAGCACACTGAAATGATCATATACCATGACCTTGCAGAATTTATCCATAGGATGCAAGGTTGGTTCAATATATGCAGATTAATCAATGTGTCACACCATAATAATGGAATAAAGGATAAATATCACATGATCATCCTGCCAGATGCCAAAATGGCATTTGACAAAATTTAACACCCTTTTGCGATAAAAACTCCCAACAAATTAGATACAAAAAGAACTTACCTAAAACAATAAAGGCCATATAGAAAAAGCCTATATCTAACACCATAGTCAATGATGAAAAGATGAAAGTTATAAAGCTCTGGAATAAAGCAAAGAAAATCATTCTCACCACTTCAAATCAACACACAAAAATCAGAATTTTTTCTTCACTGACAGTGAACTGTCTGAAAAATTTAAAAATCCAATTTACATTAACATCAAAAAGAATAAATTGCTTAGGAATAAACTTAACAAAGGTGGGGAAAGACACGTACGCCTAAAACCATAAAACCTTGATGAAAACAATTTAAACAGGTACGAATAGACTGCGGCTCGCATCACTCTGAGCGGCGGGTCTCAGCTCCGCAGGTCTCCTCTGCTGGTTGAAATGTCTATGACTTTGTCTGCGTCAGTCATTTCTGTCAGAGATGGGCTGCCACTTCCTGCTTCTATTGACTATGAACAAAGCACAGGCGTGCAGGAGTGCAGAAAATATTTTAAAATGCTCTAGAAGAAACTTTGTTCAGCTTCCTGATAGATGAAATATGAAAACTGGACATTATAACATTAATTTTATTAGCTCTCTGGGAATGAGTTACATGATGTTGTGCACTGAAAATTACCCTAAAGTTCTGGCCTTTGCTTTCCTGGATGAGTTTCAGAAGGAGTTCATTACTAATAACACGATGAAGATGAAGACAAATAATGCTCTCAGACCATTATGTTATCATTGAATTTGATAACTGCATTCAGAGCACCAAGCAGCAATATAATAATCCCACATCTCTTTCAATGAAGATAAACCTGTCTGACATACAGATGGAACTCAAGCTGAGGCCCCCTTATCAAATTCCCACGTGTGAACTGGGGTCAGCCAATGGAATCACTTCTGCATTTTCTATTGACTATAAAAGTGCAGGTAGGATTTCTTCTGCTCACCAGCGGCTCTGTCAGGGATTGTGGCATTTATCCTCAAGTCTTTTATGTGCAGCTCTGAATTTAATGCAGGTTTTCATGCCATAGAAAGTCTTTTGCAGAGTGATGGTGAAGATTGTAATTACATTGTTGCATTTTTCCTTGGAATAGCAGCCTGTCTTTACCAGCTCATTTACTTGTCTATTACACCGCTGGCTGGCTGCACGTCCAATCCTTTTTGACTCCTGGTTTAATCTGTCTGTGCAACGTATATCTCTATGAATTGCTCAACCTGTGGCAGCTTTTCTTTCACATGACTGTGGGAGAGTTTGCTACCCTGAAGATCTGGCTAAGGCAAGCCCAGAGTAAGGCTCCTGATTAAGATGTCTGACAACATCCTTCAGGCATATAGCCCGGGCTTTCCCGGGGGAAAAGGAGGGAGCATATCTTAATGGCCAGTGTGATGAAGAAACTGTTCACTGCAGCCGAGAAGCTTTGTTTTCTTTCTCTCCAACTCTCCTTTTTGTTTTAGGTCAGCATAGCATGGCTGGGAGCAAATCACTCCTGCTAAGCAAACTCCTCATGTTAGTCATGAGATTATTAGTCAGAGGAGGAGAGAATTTCTCTCTCCAGGGCCACAATCGTGGATGAATAGTCAGAAGCCATTTGAAGACTTGGTCAGTGGTCCCGAATCCTTCTGAAGAGTTCCATCAGAAAATGTGTGTGGTGCACACTCTGAGGACCAGGTGGGACCTCTACAGCCTGGGTTCGACTTTGTGAGGCATGAGCACAGCCATGATGTGATCCATGCCTTTGTGAGACATGCGTATAGCCCAAATAAATAGATGCCATGGAGTTTATGTTTAAAACAACTTGCTAAATATCTGATTATTTGCACACTTATAGTATCATGAGTTTATGAAGTCCGAGATGGTGTAGAATTGGTTCTTTCTCCTTTTATATTTTTGCTTGAATCTTAACTCTGGATATCACTTGATATGGAAGAAGGCTTTTTTTGAGCTTATCTCTAGAACATTACAAGTTTTAAGAACATAGTAACATATATTTATTTTCTAGACCGTGTTTGTAGTTTTTTTTATTTATTTTTTATTTTTTAATTAACCCTATCCCTATTCCCCCTACTTCCCAGCAACCGTCAGTTTGTTTCCTGAGATTAAGAGTCTCTTATGGTTTATGGTTCATTAGATTATAGCCACTGTTCCCCAGACTTTAAGTACTTGACTATTAAATATACTATTATTTCTTAGTATTTATCTTTTAAATCTTAAAAGTTTAAAAACAAACTAATCTCTACTCCAAGAGGAAAGTCAGCATCAATTTACCATGAGTAACTACATTTTTGTTAAATGTTATTAAATTCTAACTAGATACCAAGGCCTCCCAAGGCTGTGAATCCAAGCTGCTTTTTGTTGCAGTTAGAGAGATGTTACCCAGCACCAAAATGGGGCTCTCTCTGTGGAATTATCAGAAGGATAAAATTGTAAAGGGAATGGCATTCTCACTGTGATTCTATATTATTTACTTTGTGTTGTTTACCACCTAAAATCCTCTTGTGTGTCCCCAGTGGTGTGGGTCTTGCTCTATGGAAACACAGACCTGTACTAAGGGAATCAGAAGGTAACTTCTCCCAGCAGCTTGTTTTATTTTGTGGCTTTGAGGAGTTCAGCACCTAGTGGCTTAGAGAACTTGTTTGCTTTCTGATAACATTATAAAGGTTGTTCAAGCGGTTATGAATTAATAATATAAGAAGCACAGTTTGATTCCACTAGCAAAATCTGCAAACATCTGGTTTTGGAAGGTAACTTCATTAATGATTTTCTTTTGTTTTTAAAGAAAAGATTCCAAGCAAAGTATATACAAGGTACTAAAATTTGATATCCAGAAAACAGTGGACCATTACATATAATTCATGTTACTGGGTCTATTTATTAATCAGAATAGTCCAGAGGGGTGAGGTTGTGGAACTACCATGTTTGCCTGAACCCGTAGATGTAGGTATGTCCACAAGTGTAAAATCGTGCTTAACTAGAACTTTTTTGCTGCACTCCCCTTTTAGGAGAATGAGGCAAAAGGAAGGGAATAAGCTTGTAATATCAGGGATTTTTTTTTTTTAGGGATTTATTTAAAACAGAAAATTCCATTTCAGTTTTCTGCCTCTAACAAACTGCAGAGAAATTATATGTATTCTAAGAGCTACCCCAAGATACACTACATGATCCTAAATGAGAAAAATAAAATTGTTTTATGTTTGCCATTTTGTACTTTTTTTTTTACTGAGCCAGGAAAGTGAAGTGGTTCAGCTTAGAAAGATTTTTCTGAACTAATGGTTAAAACAAGAAGAGTTCTCTAGTAAATAGCCAATTAACCAAGAAAATGGAGCATTCTGAAAGTTTGCTATGTATTGATACTTTATGGCTCTCCTACCAATTTGGTTCAATTTGGTTCTTATTACCAAATTATTGAATTACAGTGTTTGGTGTTTGGAACATACGCAAGAACACGTAAAATCTCACCATCGGTCTTTAAATGCTTAATTTGTTTTTTTGTTTTAATTTTGTTTTCCACTGCCATTTTGGACAATGGGATGTTTACATCTTAATGTAAAATGTTTTATTTTAAAAAAAAGGTACAAATAAATGGAAAGATATCCTGTGTTAATGAATTAGAAGAACTAACATCGTTAAAATGTCCATATTACCTGGTGCCTGAGTGGCTCAGTTGGTTAAGTGGCAGCCTTCGGCTCAGGTCATGATCCCAGGGTACTGGGATTGAGCCCCGCATCCGGCTCTCTGCTCAGCAGGGAGCCTGCTTCCTCCTCTCTCTCTGCCTGCCTCTCTGCCTGCCCGTGATCTCTCTGTCAAATAAATAAATAAATAAATAAATAAATAAATAAATAAATAAATAGAATATAGATAAGTGCTACAACTCAAGGGATTTAAAATAGACAAAAGAATGAAGAGACATTTTTCTTTTTTTTTTTTTTTGAAGAGACATTTTTCAAAAAAAAACCATACAAGTGGCTGAGAGATAAATGAAAATGTTCTCAACATTACTTATCATCAGAAAAATGCAAATGAGAAAACTACAATGATCACTTCACACCTGTTAGAGTGGCTATCACCAAAAAACAAAAGATAAGGTGTTGATATGAAGGAAAGAGAACACTTGTGCACTGTTGGTGGGAATATATTTTGGTGCAGCCACTATGGAAAACAATATAGTTTTCTCAAAAAATTAAAAATAGAATTACCTCATAACCCATCAATCTCACTTCTGGAAATCCACCCAAAAGAAATGAAACAACCCAAACATCTACAGACAAATGAATGGATAAAGAAAATATGATATATTTACACAGTGGAATATTATTCAGTCTTAAATAAAATAAATTCTATAGTAAATAATATTATGTTATATACTTAAAAATTTGCTGAGGGTTAATGTTAAGTGTTCTTATCACAAGAAAATAAGAGTAATAATAAATAAAGAAGACCAAGCAAAACTTTTGGAAGGAATGGATATATTTATAGCATAGATTGTAGTGATTTTATGGGTATATGGTGTTGTGCTTTTATAGATACAGACTTATTTTCAAACTCATTAAGTTGTACAGCAAATATGTATAACTTTTTGTATGTTGGTTATACCTCAATAAAATGATTTTTAAAAAGAAAAACAATAGATAAAATTAATGAAGCAAAAATTTTGTTCCTTGGGAGTATCAACAAAATTAACAAATGTTTTACTAGACTAAAGAAAAGAGAGAAGACTCAAATTATTAAAATTAGAAATGAAAGTAGGAATATTACTAATGACTGAATAGGAATAAATTTAATTAAAATAGAATGCTGTGAACAATGTACTGTAGCAAATTCTCTAACCCAGATGAAATAGACAAAATTCTGGAAACACACAAACTAACAAAACTAACTAAAAAATAAATAGAAAATTTGAATAGATTTATAACAAATCAGAGATTTAATCAGTAATCAAAACTTTTCAATAATTAAAAGGCCAAGACCAGATGACATCACTGGTGAATTCTATCAAATATTTAAAGAAAAATTAACACAATCTGCAGACTAATAACTTTTTTTAAAGATTTATTTATTTACTTCTCAGAGAGAGAGTACAAGCAGGGGGAGCCTCAGGCAGAGGAGGCAGAGGGAGAAGCAGACTCTCTTCTGAGCAGGGAACCTGATGCGGGACTTGACCCCACTCCCTGGGATCATGACTAGAGGGAGATGCTTAACTGACTGAGCCACCCAGGTATCCCTGCAGACTAATATATATTTTTTAAAAGATTTTATTTATTTATTTGACAGAGAGAAACACAGCGAGAGAGGGAACACAAGCAAGGGGAGTGAGAGAGGGAGAAGCAGGCTTCCTGGCGATCAGGGAGCCTGATGCAGGGCTCGATCCTGGGTTCCCAGGATCATGACCTGAGCCGAAGGCAGTTGCTCAACCAACTGAGCCATCCAGGCGCCCCTATCTTTTATGAATATAGATACAAAAGTCTTTTTTAAAATGTTAGCATATTGAATATAATAGCACATTAAAAGCATTATACTTTATGGTCAAGTGGTATTTATTCCAGGATTGTAAGTGCAGTTCAAAATAAGAAAGTAAATTAGTGTAATACACCACAACACTATATGATATAGTACATTAATAGATTATATATATGATTGTGTCAACAAATGCTGAAAAAGAATTTGACAAAATTTGCCACACTTTCACGATAAAAAAAATAAAATATGAATAGATGATAATGTCCTCACCTGACAGGATGTATTTATAAAAATCCCACAGCTAACATCATACTCAGTGGTGAAGGAATGAAAGATTTCCCCCTAAGATCAGGAACAAGCCAAGGATGTCTGCTTTCACCACCTCTAGTCAGCATTTTACTGGAATTTCTAGCCAGAGCAATTACTCAGTAAAAAAGAAATAAAGGCATCTAATTCAGAAATGAAAAAGTAAAACTATCTTTATTTTCAGATAACGTGATTTTCTATGTAGAAAATCATAATGAATACACACACACACACACACACACACACGCACACAAGAAACAAAACCCTATTTGAGCTAAGAAACAAATGTACAATGTTGCAGGATACAAAATAAGCACACTAAAATCAGATATACAGATGGCCCCAACAGACACCTGAACAGATGCTTAACATTATCAGGGAAATACAAATCAAAACTACAATGAGTTACCTCACCCCTGTCAGAATGGCTAAAATAAAGAACACAGGAAACAACAGGTGTTGGTGAGGATGTGGAGAAAGGGGAACACTCTTGCACTGTTGGTGGGAATGCAAACTGGTGCAGGCACTCTGGAAAACAGTATGGCAGTTCTTCAGAAAATTGGAAATAGAACTAGCCTATGACCCAGCAATTGTACTACTAGGTATTTACCCAAAGATATAAAAATACTGATTTGGAGGGACACATGCATCCTGATGTTTATAACAGCATTATCTCCATTAACCAAATTATGGAAACAGCCTAAATGTCCACTGACTGATGAATGGATAAAGAAGCTGTGGTTTATATATAATAGAATGTTACTCCGCCATAAAAAAGAATAAAATCCTGCCATTTGCAATAACATGGATGGAGCTAGAGAGTATCATGCTGAGAGAGATAAGTCAGTCAGAGACATACAAATACCATATGATTTTCACCACATGTGAAATTTAAGAAACAAAACAAATGAGCAAAGGGGAGAAAGAGAGAGGCAAACCAAGACAGAGAGTCTTAAGTATAGAGAATAAACTGATTGTTATTGGGGTGAGGGGATGGGAGGGCACTTGCTGTGATGAGCACTGGGTGATGTTTGGATGTGTTGAGTCACTATATTGTACACCTAAAACTAATATTACACTGTATGTTAACTAATTAGAATTTAAATAGAAATATTTTTTAAAATCTGTTGGGTTTCTATACATTAATACTAAAAAAATCCAAAAACAAAATTGGGAAAACAATCCCATTTACATAACATCAAAAGAATGATTCCTGGAGTCAACTTCCTATAAAAAGAAACTTATTAAATTTTTCACTTAATCCTAAATTTAATAATTTTCTGTAATTTTTCTCTATCTGCTGAGAATATATTAAAATGGCCATAAACAGTTAGGGTTCTTGTTTCTTTTTATTAGTTTACTGAGGAACTTCACTAAACATCTATAATTGGAACAGTCTTCAAGGTCTTTGAAACTTGCAATTATAAAGAAATAAATATACTAGAGACATTCTTACAATATATGGTAAGATAAAGGGGAAAAATGGTTTGAGATGAGAACACAAATAAACAATAGCTCACCATTATTGTTATTGATACAAACCCCCAGAATTAGGCAGTGACCAACAATGCAGGCATTAGGATATAAAATATTCATGCCAAAATGCAGGGATTATCTCCTTGTTTTTCAATGGAAAGCTTCTGTATTATTCTCAACAGTAGAAAAATGTTGCTGATCTCTATTTGAAGATGGTGAACTAAACAGACACTATAGAATCTTCCCTTTTGCATCGAGATGTTCAGAATGACAAGGAAATTACTTTTTAAAAATCTATAACCATGCTCAAATTAAGTGGGAACTCAATACACCTAGATTCAATTCTTGGAGAGAGAGAACCTAAAGAATGAAATTAAATAAAGAACTCAATACCCAAAATGTATACGTAATACCGTATATAATGCTACTGACACGTATAAGTGGTAGTTCCAAGAATGCTTCAAATTTAGCACAAGAAGAAATCCAAGAGCAAATGGCAGGATAATCACATTCATATCCCAAAGTCAGGTTCACAGATAGTAACTCTAGGATGTCCAGAAGACTTCAACATGAAAAATTATTGCAGAGTCATGAAAGACAAAACTTCTGAAGAAAATAAATATGAGGGCGCCTGGGTGGCTCAGTTGGTTAAGCAACTGCCTTCGGCTCAGGTCATGATCCCGGAGACCCGGGATCGAGCCCCACATCGGGCTCCCTGCTTGGTGGGAAGCCTGCTTCTCCCTCTCTCCCTCTCCCTGCTTGTGTTCCCTCTCTGGCTGTGTTTCTCTCTGTCAAATAAATAAATAAAATATTAAAAAAAAAAAAAAAAGAAAATAAATATGAGAGAGAGATGGCAAACATAGCAAATTGAACACCTTTTACCCAAGGAAATATTTTAAGAAGACATACAATATATATAAAATAACTAAAAGTAAGATACTCAAAGAGACATTAAAGGATATTTTGTTAACTAAAAAAAACAGATCATATAAACATTTTCCATGTTGAAACAGAAAAACCCCTCAAAATAGTACTAATTTGGTGTTAACATTACACTAAAAGTTCTATATACTGTTTGATAATGGTGTATGCTTTTTGTATACATTTACACTTTAAAAATTAATTCAAGGTATACTAAGAATCTACTCGAGAAACTAGAAAAATAATTTTAAGTAACCTAAAAGGTTAGGAGGGAATGGCCGGGAATATTTCAGTCTGAATACATCCCATCCCCCCTCCACTTTTTTTTTTGTTATTACTATGTTTAGTTAGACAATATACAGTACATCATTAGTTTTGATGTAGCATTCAACAATTCATTAGTTGTGTATAACATCCAGTGCCCATCACAACACATGCCCTCCTTAATACCCATCACGCAGTTACTTCATCCCCCTCTCCCTTCTGTAACCCTCAGTTTATCTCCCAGAGTCCCCCTCCACTTTTAATTTCAACACATTCCCTTCTCTGGACTGGAGCAGCAGCCAGCACCAACAACCCAGTAGGCCCTTTGCAGGACAGGCTCCATAGTAATTCCCCAGAGAGGAAACTCATAAAGCCTGTCACTTCTCCATGTGAGAGTTTTTTCAAAGAGTCGCAGGATAAGGATTGATATAATGTTTTCTACAGAATGCATGGCTTTTCAGTACCTGTGACCCCACAGATGAAGAAAAGCCCTACATTCCGTTTGGCTTATCTCTCAGGGTCCCAAAATCTGAAGAGGAGTATTGTTGGTTGGCTTTTCCAGAAACAGACATTGAGACAGAGTTGCGAGTGCAAAATATTTATTAAGGATTAATGTCTCTGCAAGGAAGTCAAGTATCAGGGGTGTGAAAAACAAGATGGACTAAAGGAAGAAGTTGAATGATGATATAGGTCTCCCCAAATCCCAGCCATCTTGGTAGGGAAGGCTGGAACAAGTACAGACTATTCGAGTATTGTAATAATAATTTGTTCTGAAAATGTCTTCATAGGAGGGATAGAGAATCACAGAAACCACAGAGGTCACAATAAACTTTTTGGAAGAAAAGCATTCTTCACACCATCAGAACTTTATTTATTAAAGTATATTTTTTATTTTTAGTATTGAAGTATATACTTAATATCATTAATCATCCAGGAAATGCAAATAGGATCAGTAAATAAGGCAAGAATCACCCCATTCATTTTTCTATACTCAGAATTGTGTTTGATACTCCAAATACTCGTGAATCAATAGACATTTCAAGTGAGAGGACTACAATGCAAATAAGAAATTTAAGCTGCTCTCCCAGTAAAAGGCAATCCATGCATCTTGACTGGCTAATCAGAAACAGATTCTGAAATTAGTAATGGGCTTTGGGAAAGTTGGCATCAGGAAGAGCCTAAAATGAATTAGTGAGTTCAATTAATCCAGCAGATAGGTACATCTCAGGAAGAGGTGATAAAGGCTTACCTTTAAGCATTTATATGCAGATAGCTGTGGGAGTTCTATGACAGTTGGAACTGGACTGTTGACACAGGTTGGTACGTAGATTATAAAAAGAAGTAAATGTCACAGAGTTTAGGATAAGAGCAAACAGGATAGCTATACAGAGGATTTAATAAACTGTGGGAAGAAGTTAGGAAATGCAATGGGGTTGGGAAGAGAGATTGGTAAGGAAAAATGAGAAGAAGTTAGCAAATGAAAGAACAGGAAATATTATTAAGTGGGTATATTTATTTTGAACACTCTTTCTTTGGAGTCATCCTCTCAGCTAAGACTGCTGAGTACCATCACAGAGAGAACCTAATAAGAGAACAGCAGAGATTGTACAGAAGGGCCAAGACCAGCCATTCCTTCCCCCAATGCGACTTTGCTTTTGTCTTCCTAGATTCCAAGATGGCCGAGAGAACTAAATTGTGGGGTGTAGCAGCTATCATACTGAAGATGAGCAAAGACCCTACCAAATTCTACATAGGGCGAGCACTGTGGTTCAGCATTACTTTTCTTTATACTTCAGTTGTGTATGTAGTGCAGAACTCCTGGCTTCAGCTGGATCTAGACTTCCAGTGCCATGGAAATATCTCCAAGGCTTGTCTGGCCGAATGTTATGAGAATCACTTCACCAGACCTGTGTTAGGAGTTTGGTATGTGGTTGGCTTTGCCTTTTCCTCCATCTTTTTTGTGATGGAGTTTTTCGTCTCTCAGGTCTTGCATAAAAAGACCAAGATATTTAAGAAAGCATCTTTGGAAAAGAAGCCCAATGACACTAAGAGCAATGCAGACCATGTAGAGACAAAGGAAGAAGAGATTTTTGACCTATCCCAGGAAAAGTCCCTCTTGGCAATATATCTTGTCTACTTCTTCACACAGTGGTCCATACAGGTGATCTTCTTGGTCATTCTCATTCACTATCACCTACCACTGATTAAAAAATCCGTTCGATGCAGTACCTACATGTGTCATGGACCTTATGTATGTGTGCTGTTGGGGACACAGGAAAAGATGATGTCCATCATACTTCTGGCTACACTCTCAGTGGTTATCATGATGCTTTGTGTTATGTTCTTCCTATACACCATTAACACATACCTAGTCATGGGACATAAATCTACCTGAGAAATACAGAGGCTCTAAATTCCTGACAAAACATGGAATGATGGCAGAGGAGGCCTGTAGCAAAGTCTGATACCAAAACAAGTACATACTTGATCTTCACTTCACATTTCCAGAACATTCTTATCTTAGAAAAATAAACTTGGAGATGGGACAAACCTGCTTTCTTCTCATCTGGGTAATCAATTCATTTCCCAAAGCAAAAATTGGAATAGGCTTCAGGATATTTCAAAGGGAGGAATGTGAGGGCATTTCACCCTAGCGGTTTTGATATCCTGTCCATGGTGAAATTTTAAGAACTGTTCTTTTCCATTTTGTTGGTTAGTAATTTCAGATCAAGGTTAAGAGAATTTACATGGTAATTTTGGAGGGAGGGACAAAGTACAAAATGTTAGAATAGTAGCTACTATGGATGGTGTTCTTAATATCTTCCAGGGTTTCCTACTTGAGTGAACTTCAAATATAAATGAATATGAAGAAAGGGAAATAGTATGTTCTCAGAGCTTCAAAGTAAATGATTTCATTTCAGACACATATTAAGTTCAAGGAGAGAAAGAAAAGAAAAGCAGTAAATATATTTCTGTATTTGCTTGATGTATTTTCCCCCCTTGGTACTCTATTTCATTATTACTAACTACTGGCTGAGTTTCAGCCATCTAAGTAGAGATATGTAGAAGTGATTTAAATGTGGGGCACCTGGGTGGCTCAGTGGGTTAAGCGTTTGCCTTCAGCTCAGGTCTTGATCCCAGGGCCCTGGGACTGAGAAGAGTCTGCTTCTACCTCTGCCTGCCACTGACCCTGCTTGTGTTTCTCTCTCTCTCTCTCTCTCTCTCTCTCTCTCTCTCTCTCTCTCCCTCTCTCTCCCTCTCTCTCCCTCTCTCTCCCTCTCTCCCTCTCTCTCTATGGCAAATAAAATCTTTTAAAAAAAAGTGATTAAATTTGAGAAGCAAATTCTTTATAGAACCACTGAAGATTCTCCATTGACAGAAGACTTCAGTTGTAAATACAGCCATAGCACAGCCTGCTAGTGGGGTATGGACACATTTGGGAGTCAGGGAAATATATGGACCTTCAGTGAGCAAGGCAAGTGGTTCCTGATGAACCAAGGTGGCTCATCACAAAATAAACAGCGACTTAGAAGATAAGAAGATGAGTTTAGATGGTGTTGTGTGGATGTATGTATTTATAGAGTTAGGCATTGACATATGTGTGGTATTAGGTTGGCAGCTGGAGAATCCCTTTTAACATGTCTTGAACTCCATCCAGAGTTAATGAAGTGAATTGATAGGGTTCATGTCTGGTGATTGGTGTGCCCTTCCCCTCAAGCTCCTCCTGTGATGTTACTTGTGGATTATGCTTTAGATGATCCTATAGGTCTATAATTTGTGACTTAGCAATACAAAACACAAGGAAATCAATGATCTCCATGGTCCATTTGAGATATATCCAGATCACCTTTTCTCAGTAGAAATTAAAGACCTATGAAGTTATTAATTTACTAGGTATAGGGAAATTCTCCTGAGGACTAATATTTGTCCAATTCTCTCCATCATCACCCTAACTCTTTACTATTACAGGATCATAGATCACTTGGATCTCAATAATAGCTGTCTAATGTTGATCCCCTTCCATTTTCCACACTGTTACCACTTCCAAGCTTTGGCTCCTCATTGTCCTAAGAAAAAGTTTAAACTCTTTGAAATTTAATTTTTACAAAATTCTACTCTGTTAGCTTCCTATTTAACAATCCAATGTCATTTTTGCCATGACCTCCCAACCCATCCACACTTCATGCTCCACCCAACTGTTAGAGTGTCTTATAATGCAATGTTTTTGACTTCTCAGTCTTCACACAAGCTTTACTTTCCAACTGTGATCATTTTCACAGAACTACTGTTCTTTTCATATACCTAGCTTCCACTAATGACCTGGCTCAGTTTAGATGGTCACTCCCTGCAGGATGACTTCCTTGCTCTTCCATGTTTGAATTAAGAGATCACATTCTGGGTGCCTGTGTGGCTCAGTGGGTTAAGTCTCTGCCTTCAGCTCAGGTCATGATCTCAGGGTCCTGGGATCAAGGCCCGCATTGGGCTCTCTGCTCAGCAGGGAACCTACTTCCTCCTCTCTCTCTGCCTGCCTCTCTGCCTACTTGTGACCTCTCTTTCTCTGTCAAATAAATAAATAAAATAATCTTTTAAAAAAAAGAGAGAGATCACATTCTGTGATTCTGTGTTCTTACCTAATCATGGTACTTGCAACAATGCATGGCTAGGTGCCTTTATCACTGACTAAGATACAACCTTTTTGTGGGAGGGAATATGTCTAATTTCCTTCCTAATTTGTATGTAAGACTAAAATACATTGTATGTGTTGAAACTATTTGCAGATAAAATTCTTAAATAAAATTTAACTGTTGGTGGGTACTGAGGGCACCTATTGCATGGAGCACTGGGTGTGGGGAATGGGGAATGAATCTTGGAACACTGGGGAAAAAATTTAAGTAACAATAAAAAAAATTAACTGTTGCCCATATAATAAAAGTAGCTTTAGAAATACCAGTTTGGTACAGCCACTCTGGAAAACAGTACGGAGGTTCAAGAAGTTAAAAATAGAGCTATCCTATGACCCAGCAATTGCACTACTGGGTATGCACTTCAAAGATAGAATCCTAGTGAAAAGAAGGGGTACATGCACTCCAATATTTATAGCAGCAATGTCCACAATAGCCAAACTACAGAAGGAGCCGAGATGAATGGGTAAAGAAGATATGGTTTGTATATACAATGGAATATTACTCAGCCATCAGAAAGGATGAATACCCACCATTTACATTGACATGGATGGAACTGAAAGGGATGATGCCAAGTGAAATAAGTCAATCAGAAAAAAACAATTATCATATGGTTTCACTCATATGTGAAATATAAGGACTAGCACAGAGAACCATAAGAGAAGGGAGGTAAAATTGAATAGGAAGAAATCAGAAAGGGAGAAAAACCATGAGAGACTCTGGACTCTGGGAAACAAATTGAGGGTTGTGGAAAGGGAGGTGAGTGGAGGGATGGGGTAACTGGGTGACAGCCATTAAGGAGAGCACATGACGTGATGAGCACTGGGTGTTACACTCAACTAATGAATCATTGAACACTACATCAAAAACTAATAATGTACTATATGTTGACTAACTGAATTTTAATTAATTACTTACAAATAAATACCAGTATATCATATAAAGAAGTATTAGAAGAAGAAATAACTTTTCAAGCTCCCTATACCCATTTAGAATATGAAGATTGAGATCTCAGGAGCCAAGTTACACTTATATGGCATGGAAAAGGACATATATGGGACCTAATTACTTTTTTAATGTTATTTTATTTATTTATTTTAATAGACATAGATGCAACAGTTCTAGATTTTGACAAATGCATAGAATGGAGTAACTACCACCATAGCCAAGATACAGAACAGTTGCATTAGCCTACATAGTCCCCTCATGCTATCCCTTTGAGTTAACCTCTCCCCCACCCAAAACTCCTGACAATCAACTCATCCATGTACCATATCTATAGTTGTCTTTTCCAGAATATCATATAAGTGAACTACACAAAATATATACTATTGACTTGAGCTTCTTTCACTTAGAATAATGCAATTAGGATTATCTACATCATTGTATGTCTCAAGTTTGTACCTTTTCATTGCTAAGTGATATTCCATTGTAGGAACTGCCACATTTTGTTTATCCATTCACCAGTGAAGGACATTTTGAGTTATATCCAAAGTAGGCCACTATGAAAAAGCTGCTATAGTTACAATAAGCACTCATATATAGACTTTTGTGTGAACATAAATTCTCATATGAACATAAATTTATAATATGGCTCCATTTACGACTCCACGATCCCATTCAAAAGCATTTGCCAAGAGACTTGGCTTTGCCCAAGAAATATGTCTCTAAATGTATGGATATATAAGAAATTGCCAAACTGCAAAGTGATTATACCATTCTGATTCTCACCAACAATAAATGAAAATTCTGTGTATTTTGAGTTACTTTTTTGTGGAAGGTATAAAATCTGTAGAGCTAGGTTATTGCAGATTTTTTACCTATGAGAAATCCAGAAACGTTTGTTGAAATAACTATCTTTTCTTCATTGTATTGTCTTTGTTGATTTGTCAAAGCTTAGTTGACTGTATTTGGGTAGGCCTATTTCTGTGTTCTCAATTCGGTTTCAGCAATTTGCAAGTTTTTATAGCTAACCCTTTAGAAATTGAATTTGGACCCAAGACATCTTATGTTAGAGGCTTGGCTCTTAACCACTGCTATATATTGCCTCTCTGTTGTTGTTTGGCAGAAAATATTAAACATTTTGGGGGGAAAGTTAAAAGGATAAAACTCCTAGACAGTAAACTTATACTTTCACTTGTTTCAACTTTCTTTCATGCCAATCTTCTTCCTGACCAAATTTGGACTACAGAGTCAAGGATAAAACAACAACAACAAAACTGTGGCTTACTTAGCTTCTCTTCCATGATTTATAGTGAGTCCTGCTTCTCAGAAGCAATAAAACTTACTATATTTGACTGAAAATGTGTTCCAAATTCCATGTGAAAGGGTAGAGGAGGCATGAATGGTCACTCATAGCTCGAGTTCTGAATTCACTTCCTATACCTGATCCTTACATTTTATCCTGCCCAGCTTCTAACTCTCCCTACCCATGTGCTCATCATCTCACTTCTAACACTGCTTCAAGTCTTGAATTTTGGGTAAAACTCCATTTTCTCAGTGATATCCTGCTTTCTCTGGATTTTTGGCTCCCCTGTTTCTGGTTCTGTCTCACCTACACTGCCTCTGGCTTCCTGGAATAAATCCTCCTTTGGTCCTTGGACTCACCACTACAAACAATGTATTCATCGGGATCTTACTTCAAAAACATTTTTCGGGCATGGATCCAATATTTGGAGTGTCCTGCTCCAACCACATGGCTGCTTTCAATCTTACAAACTCGATGAACTCTACTTGTTCATACTCTCTAATCAGGTATAATGTCAATTTTAGATGTAACTGGTTGTAGTTTTCAAGTCCTCCACAATGGATTAGCTACAGTAAGTCTGAAGATGTTGAAGAGAGAAAAAAACTCCAAGAATTGATATCAATGAAAAGAAAGCTATCAATAGTGATAAATCAAAAGATATAATTGTTTCAGTCTGAAATTAAACAGTGAAGAAAAAAAACAATCTTATACATGTCACCATCCCATTTCATTATAGTTCCAATGGTGTACAGCAAATGTCATTGATAATGATGACTCTGAGTGCTTTAAAAATGTCAAATGGGGCACCTGGATGTCTCAGTCAGTTAAGCATCTGCCTTCGGCTCAGGTCATGATCCCAGGGTCCTGGGATCAAGCTCCATGTCAGGCTCTCTGTTCAGTGGAGAGCCTGCTTCTCTCCTTCTCCCCCTGCTTGTTCTCACACTCTCTTAAAAAACAAAACAAAACAAAAAACAACAACAACAACAAAAACCCCAGAACCTCCATTCAGTGAAATACTACACATCCATTAAGAATCATGTGATGAGAAGAGAAACTGGAGTCCATTCATTAGCACTGTTCTCACTTCACTCCTCTTTCACTCTCAACCAGAAATTAGGGTCCTTGAGAAGTTAATGGCCTCTGGTTCTGCACCTGCCTCCAATTAGTATTGAGGCAATATGTGAAAAATACGTTTGGAGCCATGGTAACCTCCAGGAGCAAGTGGACGTCCTCATTAAGTCTGAGACTTCAGAGGAGTTCTGAGCTGTGAAACTGCACTCTCTATTGAATTATCAACAAAACCAAAGCCCCTGGAATTTCAGATTATTGCCTGGCCCAAGAGGCTGAAAAAATTAGGAAAGTTAAAAAGAAGTAACTCCAACAAGTTACTGCAAACAAGAAAGCTTCACAAGGTCACTAATAAAAGAAACTGAGCTCAGTTAAGAGCAGTAAAAATAAGAATCAAACTACATATTTCCCAGAAGACATTATGCTGAAAGTCTTCATGATAGGCTTTTTTAAAAAGTAACTCTAGGCTTTTAAAAATAAATTGTGAAAACAGTGTTCCCATATGCGTTTTATCCAACTTCCCTTTGTGTTACTATCTTACAGCAACATCAAATATTTATCAAAAGAAATGATGATACATCATAATATTGGTACAATACTATTAAGTAAATTCAAATTTTAATCAAATTTCACCAGTTTTTCCATTGCTTCTCTGTTTTAGGACCCAATCAAGGATGGCACCTTGGATTTAGTTTTGTCCCGTCTCCTTGGTTTCTTCCAGCCTCTAACAATTCCTAAGTTCTCCCTTGTCTCTACATTTCTGACACTTTGGAAGGGTGCCCATCCATTAATTTGTACAATGTGCCTCAGGGTGGGCTTCTCTGGTGGTCTCTCATTAGGAGATGGAGGTTCAGCTCTGTTGGGAGGATGCCACAAAGGCAACGTGCTTCTCAGTGCGTGGTATCAAGGGCCACTTGATGCTGGTATGTATTACTAGTGATGTTAAACTACTAAAGTCAATGGTAGGCTTTTTATAATATATATATATATAATTGTTTGCAATTAATTTATATCTGTTTTTACATTTTTTGTAAAAAATGTAACATTTATTTTACAAGAATAATTTACAAAATATTTTACAAAAATAATTTAAAAAATAAATTACATTTATTTTACAAAAATAAAAATTGTTTGCAATTAATTTATATCTGTTTTTACATTTTCTCCTAGCCAGAATATATTTCTTGCATTGGAATAAATTAATATATGAATAGACCATCTCACATGAAGCTTCACTCTGTTCCCAGGTGTTTCTCTCTTTTGGACAAAGGTATCCATGAGTCACTGAGTTATAGGTTTCATTATAGGAAAAAAGACTGACTAATTTCTCTCCAGAGTGTCCTGATGAAGAGAACTTGAAACTACAAAGGATATGAAAGAATGTGTCCAGTTCGTTGATTAAGCCACAGATGTTTTTCAAGTTAATATAAGAGTGATCATAAGCTGAGGCCAGATGACCTGAGCTCAAACCTGGGCTTACTATCCTAGTTGTGAGGTCTTAACTATTTAGTCTTTATGGGGTGCCTGGGTGGCTCAGTCAGTTAAGCATCTGACTCCTGATTTCGGTTCATGTCATGACACTATGTTCCTAAGATCTACCTCAGGCCCCTTGCTCAGCAGGGAGTCTGCTTGAGATTCTCTCCCTCTGCCCCTTCCCCCAAAAAACATTATTTAGTCTTTCTAGATCACAGTTTCCTCATTTGTAAAATGGAAATAGTGGTGTTCTATATCTCATCTGTAAGATCGAGATAACAGTAATCCCCTCAAGGGTTGTAATGAAGAGCAAATGAGGAAATATCTGTAAAACAGGCAAACAGGTTGTATAGAAGAGTTACACACAGAGTAACAGTGAAAACTACTATGCCTAGGACACTCTTGATTATTCCTGTTGTCCTAGCATAATTATTAATAGGGCATCCCATTCAATCTAAAAGAATCCCAGTTTGGAAAGTAAATTACATAGCCATCCTATTTACAAAGCATGTAGTAAATACTATATAACAATTAGTTATTAACAAAACTTTGTCCTGAGCACTGGGGATGTTTAATAGTGAGCAATGACAACAAGAACACAATAACCTCTGCCTTCCTGAAGTTTTTATTCCAGTGGGGAGACATAACTAACCATCAAAATCAATCAGTAAAATATATGTTAGATGGTGACAAATATAATGGCATTCAACAGCAACTCAACTTCTGGAAACTGTCATTAGTCTATCCTCCCAAATGTATCAGTGGGATTTTTTAAAAGATTTTATTTATTTTATTTTGAGAGAGAGAGAGAGAGTGAGTTGGGGAAGGGGCAGAGTGAGAGGGAGAGAATCCCAAGCAGACGTCAGTGAGTGCAGAGCCTGGCATAAGGCCTGATCCCACCACCCTGAGATCATGACTTGAGTGGAAACCAAGGGTTGCATGTTTAACCAACTGCACCACTCAGGTGCCCCTATCAGTAGGATTTTTAAACTTGTCTGAATAAAGAAATATTAACTCAAAGTGGGTTAAAGACTTAAATGTAAGACCAGAAACCATAAAACTCCTCTAAGAAAACACAGGAGAAAAACTCCTTGACATGGGTCTTGGTTATTATTTTTTTGGGAAATGACACCTTAAGTACAAACTACAAAATAAAAAATGAACAAGTGGGACTACATCAAACTAAAAAGCTTCTGCACAGCAAAAGCAACAATGAAAATTAAAAGACAACATAAGGAATGGGAAAAAAATATTTGCAAATAATAAATCTGATAAAGGGGCTAATATCAAAAATATATAAAGAACGCACACAACTCAAGTAAAATAAATAATCCGGTTTAAAATGGGCAAAGTACCTGAATAGGCATAAAGATATATAGCCTAAAAGATATATAAGTGGCCAGCAGGTACATGAAGAAGTGCTCAATGTTGATAATCATTAGGGAAATGCAAATCCAAAGCACAGTATCACCTCATGTCTGTTAAATTGCTGTCATCAAAAAGATAAGTGATAGCATTATGTAAGACTGATGATTCGCAGACCTGTACCCCTGAAACAGATAATACATTCTATGTTGATTTTTTTTTAAAAAGATAGAAGATAACAAATGCTGGCAAGGATGTGGAGAAAAAGGAATCTTTGTGCACTGTTGGTGGGATGTAAATTGGTGCAACCACTATGGAAAGTGTGGAGGGTTTTTTTCAAACAATTAAAAGTAGAACTACCCTATGATCCAGCAATTCCACTTCTGGGTATTTATCCAGAAAAAAGAAAAATGAAAACATTAACTTGAAAAGATATCTGCACGTCTCTGTTCACTGCAGCATTGCTTAAAATAGCCAAGACATGGAAACAATGTAAGAGTCCATCAAGGGATAAATAGATAAATAAAAAATTATATATATTTTATATATATATGCATATACAGAAACTAGAATATTTTTCAGCTATGAAATAGAAGGAAGTCTACTTTTTGTGACAACATGGATGAAACTTGAGGGTATTATTTAAGTGAAATGAGTCAGAGAGAGAAAGACAAATACTGAACCATCTCACTTTTATGTGGAATCTATGAGAGAGAGAGACAGACAGAGGGGAAATATAAGAGATGGAAAGGATACAGAAAGTATAGAAAAAGATATCAGATTTGTGGTTGCCAGAGGTTGGTTGGGAGCGCTAAGAGGATTGGAAAAAGGTGGTCAGAAGGCACAAACTTCCAGTTATAAGATAAAAATTATTGGGAACATAAGGTACAATACGATGACTATAATTAACACTGCTGTATGGTATATATACAACTTTAAAAGAGTAAATTCAGGGGCGCCTGGGTGGCTCAGTTGTTGAGCGGCTGCCTTCGGCTCAGGTCATGATCCCAGAGTCCTGGGTTCGAGCCCCACATCAGGCTTCCTGCTCCTCAGGAAAGCCTGCTTCTCCCTCTCTCACTCCCCTTGCCTGTCGCTCAACCAACTCTCTGGCTGTGTCTCACTCTGTCAAATAAATAAATAAAATCT
>PITA01008514.1:0-83932 GCA_004023965.1 Spilogale gracilis | reverse complement strand
AGAGTGTTCATGAAATTAATGGGTATGTCATCTGTTGGCTCCACAATGCTCCAATCCACTGAAAACAGTGTGAGAATAATAAACTGGAAAGGAAGGGGAGCTTTTATTAGAGACTGCTTCCAAGCTCCTGGGTGAGGACAAAATGAAGGCCCCCTTTCTAAAATTTATAGGAAAGAAACCCTTTTTGCACATTGTTGGGTGGGATTGGGGGCTAGGGGACAGACAGGTGGGCTATCTGATGTGGCTTTGGAAATCAGGGTAATGAGATGGTGGTCATATCCTCGAATCAGTCTTTTATTTACCTTTGTTTTTCTTCTCCTTTACTAAACCAAACAAACACACATTAAGTACCTTCTGTGTGCAAAACTAGGTGGTTAGGTGCATGGAGACGTCGAGGGTGACTAAGATGTAGGACTTTGCTCTCCAGGGCTGGGGTGTAAGTAACTAGTGCAGAATAAGGGTAAAGGTGGGAATATAAGAGCTCCAGGGAAGGCAGCCTTTGGTCTGTGACTTCCAAAGGATGGAGATTTCTACTGATGCTTAGTGTGTTTAGTGTGGTTTGGAGGTATGATACCGTCCTTCAATGAAAAAGTAAAAATATCACTTTTTCCCCTTTTAAAATCTTTTAAAGAAACTCAAAAGAGTATCTGTTAAAATTCTTTGAAAAAATTATGAAGAGCTAAGCAAATAGGCTTTAAGATCAATATTGATGCATCACCTAATTATAATTTCCAACCAATATTTATTGGGCTCTTCTGAGACCATTATTCTATGAACCTGAATTATAAAGAGACATAAAATGCCATTTCTGGTACCCGTTCAGGATCATAGGTTGATGGAACGAACAGAAGAAAGGCAAGAGATAAAGACGGTGGCAGAGAGAGAGACAGAAAGGGAGAAAAGAAGAAATCCAATAGGAGAGAGAGTATATTCACAAGAAGAAATGCAGACTTCATTGGCATGGGCCACGTGTATAATGAACAGTATAGATTATTATAAAACAACTTTTAAAAACAAAAAGTAAATATTAAAAAAATTTACCTAGTACTGCTGCAGTACTAGTACAATATTTGTCTTGTGTTTTTTTTTCCTATACTATTCTTGGCAACAAGTGTTAAACTAATGTCTTAAAACAGCTAATTCTGAAGTCTTATCTTTTAAGAAAAGAATGTTATTTGTCAGTAGTAAGATAAAACATAGCTCTCTAATACTGTTCATATATTTATGTGCTCTGTCCTTAAAATTTGGATTAAAATCCAGAACACATTTTCCTTTTAGCCATTGTTGAAGGGATCTTTATGTAAACTGTTTGAACCATTACTTGTTTAAACAAGCTTTAGAATGAATTTTTTTTTTAATATTTGTGCAGGCAGGTTCTTTGTAGTATGAATTGTTTGCCTTTGTAAGTTTGAAGATAAAAACCAGAATTTCAGAAAAGTTAAAAGCTTTTGAGGACCAATGTTATTTTTTCAAGGACAGCTATTAATTTTAGTTTCAAAGTCAATATTTTTTGATTGATTTGACCCGTGAGTTTTATTTTTTTTGTGGGCCTTTTTTTTGTTTTGTTTTTCCACATGACATCTTTCATCTTCCATGTCACTGAGTGAATCATTGAAATGGGATTTAAAATGTGAACTTTGAGCTTGTTACTTCAATTCCCACCATGGTTTAAAAATCTCTGCACCCCAACACCTATACATATCAGTCCTGAAAAGTTCTTTGAAGCCAGGGATTTTTAAAATCTTTCTATGCTTGTTAAATAAGTACAGTTATTTAAAAATTATTTCTTCACCTATGATAGACTCTTGCGTTTTCCCAGTCACTGTAGGAACTGAAGAGGAAACGTCACTGCCATGAGACAGAACAGACTTTTATTTTATTCTCAGTAGGAGGGAGTTCCTTTGGTAGTTTCATGAAACAGAGTTCCAGAAAAGTGAGCTAGAGAAATCTTATGTATCATCTTGCCTAACAGATGAGAAAAGCCAGGTCTAGACATTTCTGATATAAAAAAAAAAAAAAAGTCCTGGAATTGTTATGTGATCAATAAAAAAATGATTTGACAAAAAGTCATGAATGGCACACAACTTTAAAAAAACAAAACACATGCTTTTCCAAAGCCAACTCTCTAGCTCTGCTGCTGAAGAATCCAGCCCCTCAGAGTCGAGTGCCTGGCGCCAGACTAAGTCCATGAGTCACAGTCCTTTTGCCTGCATGTCCTCCTTGATGTAAGAAGAGCCATTTCTCCGTGGATCCTCCCTGGGGCCAAAGACACTCAAACTGAATGGAAAAGTGGATTCTCTTTTCCCCAGTCACTGAACCTCAGTGGGCCCTCTGTCCTATTTTGATGGGCCAACCTATGAGAAAAAGTGTGCCCCCAGTTCCCTTTCCCACCTAGCTCTGTTTCCAAGGGTTGTTCTTCGACCACACCTCGGACCCAAGTGAGACTCCTACACATGAAAGATGGGATGCGTTGATCTTGCTTTAAGAGCCAGACAAAATCTTGAGAAGTTGTGTGCCAGATGGAATTTGGTTAATTAGGTCATATTTCCCTGTAGACAGACAGCATGGCCCAAGAGTCTTTATTACATTGTTCGAACACTTAGTTTTTCCTTTTTTGTTGACCCTTAAAAAGGTTTGATTTTTGTGTGTTTCTCTTTCCTGAATAGTGGTTAATCTGTTCACTTAATTGCCAAGCGACCCATACAGAGTTTTAGTGACTTTCTGGGGCATGTGTGGTGAACATAGGCAGGTCCTTTAGAGAAGCGTGAATCATTTTTTTTTTTTTTAATTAGCAGCAGCATATGAAGTTACCTGGTTTTTTTTAATTTTGTTTTTTAAAGATTTTATTTATTTATTTGACAAAGAGAAACACAGCTAGAGAGGGAACACAAGCAAAGGGACTGAGAGAGGGAGAAGCAGGCTTCCTGCCGAGCAGGAAGCCCAATGTGGGGCTCGATCCCCAGTCTCTGGGATCCTGACCTGAGCCTAAAGCAGTCGCTTAACCAACGGAGCCACCCAGGCACCCCTGTTTTGTTTTAAGTTCAGGTGTACGTAGGGGAGAGGAATCAGTTAAGATGGCTTCTAAAGTTATAGAGATGTCAACCACTCTCCAGACAAATGTTTTCTAAAAGTAGGAGGGAACCAAAAAAATGTAGAAGGTCCACCAGTATTTTAAGCCAACATTTAACTTCCTCACCTCCCTTTTTGCTGGGTAGAGTTCATTTCTATGTCATGTAACTAATAGTTGGTTTCAAAGAAGCTGGTGAGTTTTATATATTGTCAAGTGAATTTAGAATTTAGTGTCATAAACTCACTCTTAAAAAGACTTGTACCTACGCTGTGGTGCATTCATTCATGGCTGAGTTGACCTCCCTGCCTTTTTTTTTTTTTTTTAATACATTTTTATTTTGGAATACTTTCACATTTACAGAAAAGTTGCAAAGCTGCTGGAGAGTTTTCATAGACCCTTCACCTGGTTTCCCCATGAGCTCTGCTTTTCAGCTCAGTTTGTGATACTTTTTACAACAGCACAAGTTATTAAGTCATTTAAGGGACTCTGACTTTCCATTGCCCTAAGAGATAGCCCTTTCATTTACATACTGGGGACTGTCTTTCTTTGTGGGAGTCACTCCATGAACCAGATTGCGGAGAACAATCACTAAATGCTTCTGAACAAAGGTACTCTCATCCCCATTCAAGAAAGAAAACAAAGATAATTACACAGGACCTTCCTAATTCCATATCCATCCTAGGGTTCTAAATGGGCTTTCTGTATTACCCTATTTTTTTCTCTTTGACTCTTGAATTTCTTTACTGTGATTCTAAGCCGGTTGGAATTTTGCACAAGTTTTGACAACTGGTGGAGCCCCATTTACATCTCAGCGGTGTAATGTGCCAGATTTCCTGTGTAACTCTGCATGGAAGGAGGAGAAGGCTGCATTCATGGGGGGTGAGGGTGGGGTGTGCTGGTTTTGATAGGTGGGCCCTCCAGGGCGGCACTCTGCCTGGGCTTGCCTGGAGGAGCCGGTCATCCGTCTGGGAGTGGTTCCCAGGGAGAGCTTGGGTCCTCACCCACATACATCAGCTAGTGCTGGCTTGTTGAGGAGCCTTGCTTGCAGGGAGGGATGGCAAAGAAGTGGCAGGGAAAGTCAGTGCTTCCCCACTGTGAAAAGATGCAGAAATCAGGGGCCCTGGGAGAAATTTCTTGCAATTTTCCCTGATCTGTGCCTAAGAGTATAGCCTGGATTTTACAACTCCCCTCTCCCCTTTTATTAAACAGTGAAAATCTTTCTTTACAGCACACACAAACACGCCCACCCCCACACGCGGGTAGACACACACACACCCGCAGGAGAAAGTGAGTACATCAAACAGGCATCAAAGAGTTTCATCTGCAGGTGCAGGCCGGCCCCTGGCTAAGGGGCCTGGGTGGCCCTGGGGCCCTAGGGGAGCTCAGGCTTCTTGCAGTGCGTTCGGGAGGCCTGTTCATGAACATTAAACAATAATTTAACATGCTTTAAATCTCTCTTAAACTAAGCTATAGGAGGCTGAGCCGTGGTGTAATGTATCCTGGCAAATTAACAAGCAAGATTGTTTTTATTATACCTTGTTCTTTGGACTTCTACCTGGAACAAGCACATTCCTGCAGTCTCTTTCTTTAAAATATGGTACACCTACAACACCTCCTTTCTAACGTTTCTGCCGGACATCTACCAGAAGTCTTTTGGGCCACCTGGGTGGCTCAGTCAGTCAAGCGTCTGCCTTTGGTTCAGGTCATGATCCCAGGGTCGTGGGATTGAGCCCCGAGTCAGGCTTGCTGCTCGGTGAGGAGTCTGCTTCTCCCTGTCCCTCTGTCCCCTCTTCGCAGCTCATTCTCTCTCTCTCTCTCTCTCACTCTGTCTTGAGTAAACAAAAGCTTTAAAAAAGAGTGTTTCTGAGTGGCTCAGTTGGTTAAGTGACTGCCTTAGGCTCAGGTCATGATCCTGGAGACCCGGGAGTGTTTTATTTGACATGTACTTTGGGGGTGATGATCATTGTAGAGAAAAATTTTCCATAGGGCCATCTTGAAGGGAAAAGTGGCTTGTTTTTGAATTAGAGTTGTTTACATTTCCCTTCACTTTCCTGACACCATATTTCTTTATCATTATCATCTTATTGTGATTGCAGAAAATATTTTTTTTAGAAGAGGCTCATCTCGTGCCTCTTACTGTTTTCCTCAGCCAGACTTGCCAGTGAAACTCTAATGCTCTGGGTCTGATACATTGAGGTCTTCCTTTGGAGGGGCTCATGCAGATAATCCTCATTGTGGATTACTGTGGGATGAAGCAGGAAAGGTGATAGCTGCTAGAAATGTGTTTTTATAATGCAAGGGACTGTTTCTGGGTTGGATCTTGGACCTGAGGAAAAAAAAACTTTACTAATTATTGGGCTAATTAGTAAAACTAGAAAATGTTCTAGAGATTAGCAAATCATATTTAATCAGTTTCAAGTGTCCTGATTTTGATAATTGTACTGTGCTCATATAATTGAAAGTCTTTATTCTTAGGAAACAAATGCTAAAATATTTTGGCATAAAAGCATACGATGATTTTCCAATGGTTCAGACAAGTGTATGTATCCATAGATAAATACACATACAGAGAGGGGAAAAGGGGGGATAGAGGAAACATGTTAGTGTTTAGGGAATCTGGGTGAAGGGTCTACGGGAGAGTTGCAACTTTCTGAAGGTCTGAAATTATTTCGAAATGGGAAAAAATATTCATGCCTGCTTTTTTGTGTTTGCTTCATCAGTCAAACTGGTACGATGTCCAGGCACCAGAACCAGAATACCATCCAGGAACTTCTCCAGAACTGCTCAGATTGCCTGATGCGGGCAGAGCTGATCGTGCAGCCGGTGAGCTCCTTGGTCCCCCTCCAGCGTTAGCCTCATCTCACCTTTTCCCTCTTAGTATCTCCTTATCCTCCTGACCTCACTTGAGACCCTCCTTCACATACTTTGGGTTTAGAGATTATCTTTTTCAAAATGGACTAGAGAGGGATGTGTATCTTCTTAACCTAGTTGTAATGTTGGTTTAACAATGGGAACCAGTGCTCAGAAAACCAGTGGTTTTCCTCCAACAAATGTTTACACAGTCATCTTCCCTTTTGGATTTACAACAGCCCCTCATTTATTATTATTTGTGTAATTATTGTAGCACTTTCTCTTCCTAGAAATGCAACATGGCATGTGTGTGTCACAGGACTGTGTTGTACACCATCAGTTTAAGAAGTCGTTTCTTCTTCTTCAGGAAAAATTAACATATTGTGAGAACAGATCTGTTTGAGAAATGGAAGGAAGGAAGGAAGGAAGGAAGGAAGGAAGGAAGGAAGGAAGGAAGGAAGGAAAATGAGGGAGGGAGGAAAGAGAGAAAGAGGAAAGAAAGAAGGGAAGGAAGGGAGGAAGGGAAGGAAGGAAAAGAAAGAGAAAGAGAAAGAGAAAGAGAAAGAGAAAAGAAAGAAAGAAAGAAAGAAAGAAAGAAAGAAAGAAAGAAAGAAAGCAAGAAAGAGAAAGAAGGAAATGCAATTGAAAATTGAGGAAAATGGTAACATCTATGAAAGCCTCCTGATATTTTTGGGTATTAGCTTAGGTTCTTATTGAAATAGGCTTAGAAATCCTGGATGATGTTGTATTTGTAAAGTTTTTATTTTGAAACACTGTAGCTAGCATTTGAATTTGTTAAAACCAGACTAGAGAGTGTTGGGGCGGTAGACCCCTTCTCTCTCCCTCCTCTGATTTATTGTATGTCCCCACGAAGGGACTTGGATTCTGGTCTCACCAATGCAGACATTCATGTAGGGGTTAGACCTGGAATCTGGCCCATCACAAAGTACCCCTGTGAAATAAATGTTAAGAGGGATTTTAACCAAGTGAATTTTAAGGGTTCTGTTTGGAGAATATCTTAATGTTCTCATTTCTCAATTTTAGAGATTTAGGTAGATTCTGGCGTATTTTACCCAGTTAAAAAAATAACTCTAGTTAATGTGTAAAAGGATATTTGGGGCTCAGCAAACTAGCTTGGTTCTAGTTTGGGTCGTTTCAAGTCTCTGATTTGCAACACACTTTTCATCACAGAGTTGTGATTCCTTTACTGAGAGCAAACTGGGAAGGTCCAGTTTGACTCAGAGCTGTGCACATACACCCCTGACCTGGGCACCGTGTGTAGTGGCCATAGAGTTGTTTTACATGTGGCTCTAGAAATTTACATGGCATCATGTTTTCAGTGTATTTTTACTTATATGCATGGAAGTATAATAACGTCAGGGAAATGTAGTATACTTGCTACCATTTCTATTAAGAGAAAGAAGGTTCATTTGGCTGAAGCCTGATTAAAGGAGCAAATATAAAATTCTATGGAAAGCTCCTATATGGCCCTGAAGCAGCAGGCTTTTGCATGGGAGAAGAGGGTAGTTTTCTTTTCTAAAACAATTTTTAATTTTAAAATAATTATAGACTCACAAGAAGTTGTAAAAATAGTACAGAGCTCTCTTGTGTGCCCATCACCCAGCTCCCCCAAAAGTGACATCTCACAAAAGGGTCATGTGTCATCAAAAGCAGGAGATTGATTGGCCCAAGACAATGAATTAGATAGCTTCCTTTTTAAGAACTGAAAAGCTATGTTCCTATAAGATGGAGGGAAAGCTCAGTTTGTGTCTAAAAGACCTTATCCAGCACAGTAGTACTGTGTTCTTACCCCAGTGAAATTCGCATTGGCCGAACATTCTTTGTAAATATGAAAGATAGCATTTAACACAGTGGAGGAAGGGAAAGGTCAGTGTTCCATAAATACACTTTTATTTTTTTTCTATAAATACATTTTTAAAAGCCTAGTTAAAATTTAAAATACAGTCCACAAATTTTGCTTCATGAATCCTCTATTTACCTACCTCTGTCAAATTAATAAGGTAATTTCCAGTTAGGAATTCTTTGCAGTCACATAGAGAATGAAAACTTACACTGTTTGTTAAGTTTACGGCAGAAGCTTTTGCTTCCATTAACACAAGAGAAGCTTTCCTCTCCGGCATTTTCGCTCCAGTGTGAACACCAGTGAAGCATTCTCTCCACATGGTTCCTTCATGTGAATTCTTTCCTCTAGGAACTGAAGTATGGAGATGGAATACAGCTGGCTCGGAGCAGAGAATTGGATGAGTGTTTTGCCCAGGCCAACGATCAGATGGAAATTACCGATAGCTTGATCAGAGAGATGCGACAGATGGGCCAGCCCTGTGATGCTTACCAGAAAAGGTATTGCTTTTACCCCAGAGCCCAAATGCAGGCAGGCCTCCTGAAGAAGAATGTCGTACACCCACTCTTGCTTCATCCCACTGCGCAGGCCTTTCCTTGAAGGGAGCACAGCTGTTTCAGAGGGAGGGCTCCCTTCACTTGGTATTTCGTAGCTATTGAGTCCAAATTGACTGAAATGACTGCTTTCATCTTATGTGGCTGCCGTGAAAAGAATCAGACAGACCCACCCAAAGGAGCAGGCTTGTGTTGAAGGGTTGCGTTTGCTATGCGATGCTCGCTGGACCTCCATCTGGGGAGCAGTAACGGCCTTTGGCACCGCATCTGACTCTCAAGCTCAGTCTCATGCGTACAAAAATGAGACTTGTTGAGTTGGAAGAGCAGTTTAAAGCAGAGATGGGTAGTCTTGATTTTGCTGTCATCGTACCTGGGGCCCAGGATACAAGGCAGATTCCCAGGGTGAAATTTAGGGGGAAAGCAGAGGGTGCTTCCTGGGTAGGCAAAGCCAGCCACACTTTCCGTGGTGTTTCAGGCGCTGAGCATGATATTGAGGTTTTTGCATGTGATTGAGATTCGAGTCATGTGAGAAACAATTCTTCAAATTAGGCATCTGTGACCTCCGTCCTGACAACGAAGGAGACTCAGAAAGGGGGACGTTTGCCCAGAACGTGGGATCATAAGCTGTTTTCCTGCAACAGTGCGATTGCTTTCCTTTCTTTTCAGACTGCTACAGCTCCAGGAGCAAATGCGAGCCCTTTATAAAGCCATCAGCGTCCCTCGAGTCCGAAGGGCCAGCTCCAAGGGCGGCGGAGGGTACACCTGTCAGAGTGGCTCCGGGTGGGATGAGTTCACCAAGCGCCTCACCAGCGAATGTCTGGGGTGGATGAAGCAGCAGAGGGTAAGCAGCCTCCTGATGGGGTTGGTTCTCAAATGCTCCAAGCCTGAGCGGGTCAGCATTATGCAGTGGGGCAGGCTCAGCCCCAGAGGTCTGGCCACAGAGTGGTCTGGGATTTCAGCTGGCAGCAGAAACTTGCTTTTATTGTATTTCCCTCCTATATACTTTGTTTTTATTTGTTTTTACTTTTTAGAGAGAGAGAGTGAGAGCGCGGTGCGTACTCATGAGCAAGTGGGGGAGGGGCAGAGAGAGAGATCGACAATCCTAAGCAGGCTCCATGCCCAGTGTGGAGCTCGATGTGGGGCTCTATCTCACAACCCTGAGATCATGACCTGAGCCCAAATCAAGAGTCGTGTACAATTTAAACTGAAGGCTTCTATTTTGAAATAAATAAAACTTCAGACAGATTTTTTTTTTCCCTTTTCTCTTGTGGCTTGGGGAATGAACCTCATTATTTTCTGGTCAAAACTCCTCAGGCAGGTAACATTTAACAGGCCTATTTTAATTAGTAGATTTTGAATATCTAGCTCTTACCATTCACAACCTGAAACTGTGTTGGATTTTATGCACCAAAAAACATTGTTCTATCTGAATGGTAAGTGACCTCATCTGCGTTACCGGACTTAAAAAAATGTTGTAGAGGTTCATTTAAAATGTTAAATTGGAGGAGCTAGAAACACAGTAAAACCGGATATTCTGGTTTGGGCTCATCGGCTGCTTACCTTATATTTTGAGGTATCAGTTGTTCTTGTGCAATCATTGTGGGAGGGGAACGAAATAATGGCGACCAAAGTATATGCTGAGCCTTTCCCCACCACTGCAGTTTCTACAAAGTGTTTTCCCCTGATTATTGTGTTGTTGTTTTATGTGGTCATTATGCCCTTTAATGAACAGGTGGCATTAGAAATATGCCATAATCATGTTGCTGGGAATTGTATCATGAGAACTGCAGGCTAATGAAGCATCCTTCTCTGGCGAAGGTGTATGTGTTAGATTGATAAATTGGACAGACATTGTGAGGCCAGTGAGATCTTGGTTGTAAGAGGTATTGGTCTTACTGCTTGCTGTCGAGCAGCCGTTCTAAAGTTTCTCAACCCTTTGAGATTTTTTGGGATGTGTTCTTTCCTAAGTGGTGAGGGTTTATGGGTGAATTTATTCATTCATTCATTCATTCATTCATTCATCATTCAGGTAGTTAAGCTTTTCTCCCACTTGTAAAGACAATGCGATACTATCACAGAAGGTGGGGCTTGTAGTAAAGTCAGTTATAATCCCAGAAACCTAATTACAGTCCTAGTTGCATGTTTTCAGATTCCCTTTTGATCTTTGAACACAAATTTCTTGAGTTTTTTACCTGTGTTGGCACCATACCAGAAAGGGAGTGTTCATAAACTGGGTTTCCTACTCTTGAAAGTGGATGCTATTGAAGAAAACAAGGCATGTACACTCCCATGCCACATTTCTGTCCAGAGCAGTGTGGGGTTAAGTGCAGTTAGAGCTGTAATAAAATCCTGCTCAGATACGGCTGGGGGAGGGGGCGGTGCTCCAGTCCCTGGGGAAGAAGGGAGCCCTGAAGAAGGCAGAGCCTTTGGGGCTTGAACCACATCATAAGTGATGTCAGGTGAGACAACCTTTGTACCAAATTACTTAGGAAACATCAAATCCCTTTCTTCTTAATTTCTTCTTAGTCAGTATGACAGTTACATAAAAGGACAGCTCATAATTGCTCATTTTCTGCATTTATGTTGGGTGTAGCTTTGGGAGACTCCTTTGTCCTGAAGCCTCAGCATTTTTTAAAGTTTTGGAAAATGGCTTCCTCTCGTGGACTCAGTTTTGTGTCGAGGGGGGAGTATTTTTTAATAGGCACAATTGATGAGCAATGCACTTCAGATAAGCTGGCGCCCAAGGTTTCAAGGGAACTAAAAGTTGTTTTATCACTTCCTGCGGGTCTGCTCTGGGATTCCCTGGGGCCCTTTCCCTCTTATCCTTCTTCCCCTAAGCACAGCCCACATTCTTTCTCACTCCCCCAGGGATGGAGCTGCAGGCCGTCCAGCTGATAAGGGAGCAATCAGTAGGCAGTCACACATCTCCTGTGCCAGGCTTTTGTTTTGTTTCCCACATTTGTGCTTCTGCTGATGGACCGGTCAGATACTGCACACCTGGCTGGTAATGACGGGTGGGCATGGGAGCCTGGTCATCTCATTAACTTCCCAGGTGCACTCACCTGTTTCTGCTTTAAAGCCCAAGTGAGCCCAGGGAGAGAAAGGTCAAAGTCCTAGGTAACTCTCTGCAGTCTGGCTGAAATGGCTCCCTTCTCTGAAGGCTTGCCAAGCGTATTAGGACATGGATGTGGCTTAGAACAATGTGTGTTATGTTCTTGCCGCAATACCAGACTGGAATGTTTGCCCTTGGCATGTCTAAGAGATGACACAGGTGATTTGGAAATTTACATGAGCTCATGCAAAAGAAACATGAGATGATAAGCTTATGGAATAGAAAGCTTGATTCTTATTATGGGCATTCTTAAATTTAAAGTAGGGGAGGCTCAAATCAGAAAGGGAGTCAGATTTGAGTTTTAAAGAGCTCACATAATTCCACCATCTTAATATTGCCAATGTTCACTGAAATGAGCTTTGAGTATGCTCTATAGTAACTTCTCTTTGAAATGGCCGATAGGGAGTTGGGCATCCTGGAAGGTAATGGTAAACACTGAACTAAAAGAATCGACAATTACAGGAGAATCGAAGCAGTTTAAAGGAATAAAGAATGAAAAATATTTGTTTTAAAAATGTTTAGGTCGGCTGTTAACTTGGGACGTAGTACATGACTGAACCTAATGAACTTAATTTCACAGTCGAAAACGACTGAGTATAGAAACTTCTATCAGTAATCTCTGATGTGTCATATGTAGATATGCACACCTATTACACACCCCCTACTTGTACACGGGTAGATTTTTTTTTCTTCAGAGGACATATCTAGCTCTCAAGGATCTCATTCCTGCATCATCTCTCCTCAGCCATGTTGAGCTGGGGTTCAGCACTTTGTGGGAAGTATTGGACCAGCCCCATTCTCTGAGAATGCCAAGTCTTTACACAATTTTTCCGGTCTCAAAAATATTGAATATTTACACCTTCAGTTTTAAAGGAATAGAAGCTATGTACGTCCCTTGGTGGTCCGACCCCTGATGCGGGCGCGGGGTGAGTCACACGCGAAGGATTGGGCATGAAGGCACGCTGTCTTTCCCTTGGCAGGCAGAGATGGACATGGTGGCCTGGGGTGTGGACCTGGCCTCGGTGGAGCAGCACATCAACAGCCACAGGAGCATCCACAACGCCATCGGGGACTACCGCTGGCAGCTGGACAAGATCAAAGCCGACCTGGTACTTGGAGACGTTTCAGTTGTAGAGTCTTGAAAAAGCAAACCGAAGCATTGTTAGTTCCTCAATCCTGGGCACTTTTTTCTCCTACGATTTCTTCCCCAAAAGGCTGGAAATTTCTAAAAATCCCATTTCCTAAATGGGAAAGTGGACTCGGGTAGACCTGGTAGAGAGTGTATTAACCCTCAAGGAAGACGTGCCCACACGGACTCGTGCGTAGTTTGTAGATGAGTGTTTTGGGGGAGACGGTAGGGTTTTTTTGTTTTTTGTTTTTTGTTTTTTTTCAGAAAGCAGAGCATCCCTTCAAATAGAAAGAACACAGCACCTGTTGAGTTGTGTGGGCTTGGCAAATCCTTTCCTATGCTGAAAGGACTGGCTTGAAGCCGGGTCGAGAATTGCAACATGAAATAATCATCCACTTTTTAGTGCCTGGTTCCCACCCAGATCTCCATGCTTTTAAATCCCTCATTTTTTTTTTCCTTTTACTCTGACCAAAGATACTCGTCCTCACTTCTTCTGCCTTTTTTCTCCCCTTACTTTTGTCCACCTTTGTCTCTGACCAAATTTCTCCCTCTTTTCTCTAAGATTTAGGGAGTCCTAAATTGTATTGTCAAACTTAACACCTTTAAAGAAGTCAGTCCTTAAGTGACAGTGATCAGCCCTTTACTTTGTGGAGATGGTACCACCAGGCCAGTGGGGGGATACGGGCCTTCAAATCCAACTGGGAAAAGGTCGCTGTGGGTAAAAGTTTTTATAGAGCAAATACTTCTTTCTACTGAATGATCTGAAGTCATTATCTGAAAAAAGGGATATTTAGAAGGGCTGCTGTTTGTGTACATGCCCACAAGGAGAATTAAATAATTACTTGCTGTTTGTTTTCTAGCGTGAGAAATCGGCCATCTACCAGCTGGAGGAGGAGTATGAAAACCTGCTGGTAAGCTGACCTATTTCTGAAGTCTGTGTTCAGTTTGATTCTGTTCCAATAGAAGAAAACACGCCCAGGTGTGCGGCACCCAACAACCTTGGGACTACCTAGAAGTATCTTCTTAGGGCCCGTAGATGCTACTTTCATTTCTATGGCTGCGTTTCCTTTACAAGTGAGCGTTAGAAGATTTTTTTCTGAAGAGCATACTCAGTGCTGTTTTATTTGTAAGTTGAATGTCACATAGATACACCTATTTTAAATGCTTGCAGTTAAAGAGATAAAGCTTTTCCACTTGTGAATTGCTGCCTTTTTATGAAGTATTAGCAAAAATAAGACTTGTTTTCCCCAGATAGAGGTTTCTTAGATCGTCATCATCATTTTATGATAAAGTGGAAATCGATGCACTGGTCTGATAAGAAGAAGAGCTGTTGCCTTTTTTTTGGGGGGGGGCTATTTGTGTCACTTTCATCTTTTCAGTATTTCTTTGTTGGTACTGATCCTTTTTATTTATTTATTTTAAAGATTTATTTTACTTTTTTTAAAGAGAGAGAGAGCGTGAGTCAGGGGACAGGCAGAGAGAGAGAGAGAGAGAGAGAGAGAAGCCTCAAGAGGACTCCTTGCTGAGTGCAGAGCCTGATGCAGGGCTATGATCGCAGGACCTTGAGATCATGACCCCAGCTGAAATCAAGAGTGGGATGCTCAACTGCCTCAGCCGCCTTGGTGCCCCAGTGGTGATCCTTTTTAAACAATGTGGCTAGCAGTGACACAAATGTCCTATTAAGTCTGGCTGTGACTGAAGGTACCTTGAATTTTGGGGGTATGGAAGAGGGCAGGAAAAGCTTGATTTATCTTTTTAAGATTCAAATTTTCCCTTTGTAATCTAAAACTCATTTTGAATCCAAACATCGGTGTCTGAATCAAGACCCCCCCCCTTTTTTTTTAAGATTTTATTTATTTGACAGAGAGAAACACAGCTAGAGAGGGAACACAAGCAGGGGGAGTGAGAGAGGGAGAAGCAGGCTTCCCGCCGAGCAGGAAACCCGATGTGGGACTTGATCCCAGGTGTCCGGGATCATGATCTGAGCCGAAGGCAGTCGCTTAACCAACTGAGCCACCCAGGCGCCCCAAGACCCTTTTTTATTAGGCTATTCATTGAATCTAAAATTGCTCCCTTGTTCATTCTAAGTCTGGATGGGTCTTTTTTTTTTTTTTTTTTTTTTTTTTTTTTTTTTTTTTTTTTTGGATGGGTCTTTTTTACATACTAGGTGGTCGGAATATTTCATAGGTTCGTGTGATTAATTAATCAATTAATTAGGGAGTTTTTGTTTGTTTGTGTTTTTTGGTAAAAGGGATCACACAGCCTCTCTCTGGAGTCTGTGGACAACAGCGGCACCGTGCGTACTCTTCTCCTAACGCTGCCTTTGACTCTCCTGTGCAGAAAGCGTCCTTTGAGAGGATGGATCACCTACGACAGCTGCAGAACATCATCCAGGCCACGTCCCGCGAGATCATGTGGGTCAACGACTGTGAGGAGGAGGAGCTGCTCTACGACTGGAGTGACCGCAACACCGGCATCGCCCAGAAGCAGGAGGCCTTCTCTGTAAGCTCACCCCCCAGTTGTAGATGTGAGGCTCTTGCCTGGAAGCGGGGGGCCCGAGGTGGGGAGGGATGGCCTTGCAGTGACTTAATCAGCCACTTGTAATCCAGCCTCTGTTGCAGTGGTCTCTGAAAGCCATTCCTTTCTGGAAGCTTTTCGGGGAGTCTAGAAGGGCAATGCATTGCTTAACATCCTAGAAGCCAGTAGACAGGGTGGGAATTAGGCACTCAGATATGCCAGAGCGTGAGTAGCACAGTAGGATGGTCAATTAAAACCCAGAGTTAGAGAATCCCAGCATTAGTTGTCGCCGTCCCTTTATCTACTTTACCTGTGTGAATTTGGACAGGAAATGTCACCAGTGTGGCCTCTACCATGTACTGGGTGACCTCAAACATTCTTTTTTGGTTTTAAAAATGCTCTGATTCTTGGGGAACCCATAACACAATTCTCTGATGCCATTCATTTCCACAATGCAGTCTTGTGGTCTAAATTACTTTAAATAAGGCAGTAGTGCTAGAAGGCTAATGGAGACTTACTCTGAAGGGATGGTTTTTCTTTCCTTTATAGATACGCATGAGCCAACTGGAAGTTAAGGAAAAGGAGCTCAATAAACTTAAACAAGAAAGCGACCAGCTTGTCCTCAATCAGCATCCGGCTTCAGACAAAATTGAGGTAGGCTTCATGAGATTTATTTTTTTATGAGACAAAAAAAGGGAGTTTTTTGCAAAGACTATATAAGTGAATGACTCTTATCTATCATAAAGCCATGACATGTTTATTTTATGTATTTTGGGATCAATACCCTAGACTGATCGTTGGCGAGCTTTTCTGGAAAGGACCAAAAAAATACACGTTTTAGCTTTGCAGACTATTTGGTCTCTGTTGAAATTGCTTAACGCTGTCATTATAGTGTGAAAGGAACCGTAACAGTATGTAAGTGAGCAAGCATAGCTGTATTCCAATAAAACTTTATTTATAAATACAGGCAGTGGGCTGGATGTGGCCCTGGGGCCATGGTTTGCTGACCTCTGCCCTACCTAAGCTGCCATCTGTGGGCTGTGCTCAAGGCTGACATTAGCTGGTATGACATCAACTGGTATGGCTATATGGGTTGTTAAAGAAAAAACTTAGTGTTTTCCTATCAGTTGATGAGAGTCGCTACCTTAAGACCCTCAAGCTCTCTGCATTGGTTCCTGGGACTTGCCCATCATCTAGCAGCCATATAGGGACAGGATGCTGTGGAGGGACCCTGCGCCAGGGCTACCTCTAGTGTCTACTCTAATTCTGATTGGTCAGTAGCTATGCCATTCGAGTGAGTATTTTGACCAATATTCCAAATGGTATCTATTTGCTAAAACTGTTTTTAAAGTTTAATCACTACCATACCATGAGTTCCCTGTTGGGAAATTCTGTTTTCACTCTTTAGAAAAACATTTACTTGAGTTGGTATTCAACAAAGAAATGTTTTGTAGCTTTCACTGGGGCTCACATACCTATCACAGGGCGGATATCCTTATGTGCCCAAGTCGTGATGTAACAGCGGATGTTTTCTTGCTTCAGGCCTACATGGACACGCTTCAGACACAGTGGAGCTGGATTCTTCAGATCACCAAGTGCATTGATGTTCACCTCAAAGAAAATGCTGCCTACTTTCAGGTTTTTACTCTTAGTAGTGATTTAATTGTTGTCTAAGTCCTAATACCTTATTTTTGGAATGTATCTTTTAAAAGCACCAAAAACAACCTTCGAAATATTTACAAATACCATTTATTGACTTTCAGTTTAGAGGAGCATAGTGACCTGGGCACCTGTCGCTCAGTCTCTTGCTGTCACATGAGTTAATATCCTTTCTTTGTCCACCTGTTAACTAGACTGTGGGAAGGTAGTCCCTGAGATGGAAATACTAGGAAATATTAAATGCTGCTGCTTACTAAGTGCCTTCTCATGAACATGCGTTCTCATCTTTAATAGTTTTTTGAAGAGGCGCAATCAACCGAAGCCTACCTGAAGGGCCTTCAGGACTCCATCAGAAAGAAGTACCCCTGTGATAAGAACATGCCCCTGCAGCGCCTGCTGGACCAGATCAAGGAGCTGGAGGTATCTTTGCAAAACAAAAATAGAGAGGATACTGATTACTAGATGTGAAATCCCGTTGGAAAAAGCATACTTCAAATCCTATCCACATAGGCTTTTCACACCATGATGTTCTTTCCTGCCCACATACTTCATGGCTCTGTAGCTTCGAAAGCGGCTCATCATGAAAGGTCCCTAAAGTCTCTGCAGATGGGGGAGTGTGTGGCTTTTTGGAGGGAACGCCACTAACCATGGCAGTATCTCATTTGGCATGTCGTAGCAGCCATATTAACGTCCTTCGCAGGTCCTCTCTGAAATTCAAAGCGTACCTGTGTGACAAAAATAGGATCTTATTTGCAATTGCAGAAAGAACGAGAGAAGATCCTCGAATACAAGCGTCAGGTACAGAACTTGGTAAACAAGTCCAAGAAGATCGTGCAGCTGAAACCGCGGAACCCAGACTATAGAAGCAACAAACCCATTATTCTCAGGGCTCTCTGTGACTACAAACAAGACCAGGTGGGCACAGTTATTCAGAATAAAGCCCTTTGGGCAGAGAGTTTTGCCAATAGAGGGAGCAAAGTTTAATCCAGGTTTCAGTGAGCAGTACTGTAAATGCCTTTCTTTTCTACACAAAGCAGGAAGCTGTGGGGAGGCATCAACTCTGTTCTGAGTGTTAGCAGGTTTCAATAATTAGGATGGCGGTTATTTATGGGCTATTTTATTTGATTTTTAATTAAAACATTTTTTTGGTACAGATTTTATTTATTTCTTTGAGAGACAGACACAGGGAGCAGGAATGGGAGGAGGGGCAGAGAGAGGGGAGACACAGACTCCCCACTGAGCAGGGAGCCTGACGAGGAGGGGTGGGGGGGCCCTCGATCCCAGGACCCTGGGATCATGACCTGAGCCTGAGGCAGAGGCTTAACCAACTGAGCCACCCAGGCACCCCTAGAGTGTTCATTTTAAGTCTTAATACTTCTCTTCTTCTAATATGCAAAACTTTATCTGTGATTAGGAAGATCTTTAAATTTCTGACGTAAAAGAAATGAGAGATGTGACCATGATGCTTGCAGGGGAAGTGACTGTCTTTGCAGATTTCCTGCAGTCACTGAACACATCAATTCTGCAGGCTCTGTGGTACATACAAGCATCTCTATAGAAAGATGACTTGGTTTTACTAATTATGTAATTCCCACAGCTCTAATTTCTTATAAAAATTACAGAGGGTTTAAGAAATATGACCAGTTGCTTATATAAATGTTGTAAAACAATGCAATTTATTCTGGCAGGAAGAAATATTTTAAGAACTTGCATGGAGAGGAGAAGTTGAAATAGAGATTGAAAAATGTAAATGTCAAGTTTGTTACATTTTACCAGTGAAGATAGTTGTTATATTCGAAGTGTACCCCTTTCAAGACACTATGGAGTTAATTTTGAAAGCAAGGTGTTTGCATAGTGGAGTTAATTTAGAAAGTTGTTTTTCTGGGGCCCTGCTGCCAGAATTTCTTGTTTTTACTTCTAAATTTTTAAGAGCGAGTACACGAGACAAGTGAGACCTGCATAGTAGATCTAACATAAAATATGAACTCACAAAAATAGGAAAGCCATGGGGTTAGTTTTTGCTTTACAAAAGGATGTCTCACTTTACTTACTGATGGATTTCCCCAGGCTGTCTTTGAAAAGCTACTTCGCCTAATTCACTTTATACACAACTTTTAGGCTCTTGTGTGTTGTTTAAAGCATCAGTATTGTTGAGATGTATAAAGATCATCTTCATTTAAAGAAAAATAGGGGTGCCTGGGTGGCTCAGTTGGTTAAGCGACTGCCTTCGGCTCAGGTCATGATCCTGGAGACCCGGGATCGAGCCCCACATCGGGCTTCCTGCTTGGCGGGAAGCCTGCTTCTCCCTCTCTCAGTCCCTCTGCTTGTGTTCCCTCTCTTGCTGTGCTTCTCTCTGTCAAATAAATAAATAAAATCTTAAAAAAAAAAAAAAAAGAAAAAGAATAAGGGACACCTGACTCAGTCAGTTAAGCTTCTGACTTGATTTCAGCCTGGGTCTCGAGCTCGCTGTTGTGAGTTCAGGCCCCACGCTGGGCTCCATGCCGGGCGTGGAGCCTATTTAAAAAAAAAGAAAATAGAATAAAGAAAAATAAGGTAATAGCTCAAATGGTTTGCACCGTTTTAACTCTGTTTCTCTCTTTGAGAAAAAAGATAACTATGTGTACTCAGTTATAAGACCAAAACATGGGGTTGCTTGCCTTACAGAAAATTGTGCACAAAGGGGATGAGTGCATCCTGAAGGACAATAATGAGCGCAGCAAGTGGTATGTGACGGGTCCCGGAGGCGTGGACATGCTCGTCCCTTCCGTCAGTCTGATTATCCCTCCTCCGAATCCTCTGGCCATAGACCTCTCATGCAAGTAAGTTGTTGAAGTTTCTAGTTGCCACACTGTGAATGCGAGCGTGGAAAAAACAGGGAAAATGCTTGTATGAGAAACACAGACATACCCTTCCTCACTACAGTCCCCTCCCTTGAAGAAAAGGAGCCTCAGCAAAGTCCCCTTGCATTGTCATGCAACTTTATGTTGAAGACATTATACTTTTTACTGGATGGTAAAAGAGAGTGTCTGACTGTGTACAGGGGCTGAAGGAAACTTTTTTTTTTTAAATACTGAATATTTAATATGTAAATGTTAAACAACACACTAGTACCCAAGCAATGGGCCAAATAAGAAATCAAACAGCAAATCAAAATATGTCTCAAAACAAAAGAAAAAAAATCCCACAATATTCTAAAACCTATGGGATGCAGCAAAAGCAGATATAATAGTAAAATTTATCTATAAGTGCTGGTATTAAGAAAAAAAGTTCAAATAAACAATTTAACATTATACCACAAGGAACTGGAAAAAGAAGAAACTTAGCTGAAATTTATTAGAAGTAGGAAAGAACAAAGAAAAATCAAAAAATAAAGGTTAGACAAACAATAATACAACATTGAAAGTAATGATCAGTTTTTCCAAAAAGAGAAACAAAATTAGCAGTACTTTAACCACATTAGCTAAGGGGAAAAAAAGAGAGGGGACTCATAAATCAAAATGAGAAATGGAAGAGAAAACAGTACAACAATTAACCACAGAATATGTAGTGTGATAACAGAGAACAGTAAAGAATTATATACTAACAAGTCAGATAACTTAGGGGGGAAAACCCAGATAATTCCTAAAAATGCGCAAGTTACCATGACTGAATCATGAATCTTGAATCCAGGTAACAGGAAATCTTCTTAGACCAATAACAAGAATGAAAGTTGAATTAGGAATTAAAAATTTCCCAGCATAGAAAAGCTCAAGACCATATGGTTTCATTGATGAATTCTACCAGACATTAAAAAAATACATAATTAATGACAGTCTTTATCAAGATCTTGCAAATAACGGAATAGAGGAAACAGGGTTCAATATCATTCCAGGAGACCCTGACCAAAGCGACATAAAAATAATATAAGAACAAAAAAGAGTCTTGTTTGTTCCATTTAACTATTGCTATTCCAACTTTCTTTTGAACACTGCATAATAAATGTTTTTTATTTGCATAGTCACTGTTTCTCTACCTCTCATTTTCAATCTGCAGGTGTCTTTCAGTCTAAAATGAGTCTCTCTTGTAGGAAGCATGTAGATGGGTCTTGTTTTTTTATCCATTCTGACACCCTGTATTCTTTTGATTGGAGCGTTTAGTCCATTTACAGTCAAAGTAATTATTAATAGATATGTATAGATTGCCATTTTATGACTTGTTTTGTTATTGTTTCTGGGCATATTCTCTGATCCTTTCTTGTCTTTGTCAATTTTTGTCTCTCCTTTGCACTCAAAGAGTCTCCTTTAATATTTCCTGCAGGACTGGTTTAGTGGTCTTGCACTCCTTTAGTTTTTGTTTGTCTGGGAAACTCTTTATCTCTCTTTCTATTCTGAAAGATAGCCTTGCTGGATAGAGTATTCTTGGCTGCAGATTTTTCCCATTCAGCATTTTGACTATATCATGCCACTCCCTCTGGCTTGCCAAGTTTCTGTTGAGAAATCTCCAGCTAGCCTAGAAATCTCCAGCTAGCCCTGTAAGTTAAGGACCTCTTTGTCTTGCTGCTTTTAAGATTTTTTTCTTTCTCACTATATTTTGTGAATTTAATTACATCTTGGTGTTGGCCTGCTTTTGTTGATTTTGATGGGAGTTATCTGTGTTGCCTGGATCTGAATGTCTGTGAAGAAACAATTCTTACCATGTGTATTGAAGGCATTGTTTCAGAGTTCTTCCCTTCTTAGAATATCAGTAATTTTGCAGGTAGCCACAAATATAAAATGCCCTTCATATTAATACCTGCTCCTCAACAAGCAGGTAGAGCATTCATTGTACAGGTTGTCCACGGCAGATTCTTGTCCACCTTTTATCATGGAAACTCTCAGCCATACACAAAATAGGGAGGGTAGCAAAATGAGCCCACGTGCTCACCTCCAAGCTGCAATAGCCATCAGCATCCCATGACCTCTGTCATCCTGCAAGGTATTAGACCTCCATCAATTAAAAAGTTGCTGACAAACAACACAAGAACAAAGAAATGTATATTTTGACCCAAAGGGAATTATCTCTACTAATGTAGATCATCAAGAATGAACTTTCAGGGAGTAACTTAGTCTAGATCCATTGAAATGTTGAGTGTTTAAAAAATATACATTTGCCCATTACTCTGTTCATTCCTGTTTTAGTTTTCTATGCAGTGTGTAAGCATGGCCAGGTTTCCCCTTTGGGTTAGAGTTTGAAAGGCGGGCTCCAGTGTGTATTCTTTCCCCTTGTGCCTTCTAGGATCGAGCAGTACTACGAGGCCATCTTGGCTCTGTGGAACCAGCTGTACATCAACATGAAGAGCCTGGTGTCCTGGCATTACTGCATGATCGACATCGAGAAAATCAGGGCCATGACCATCGCCAAGGTACTTCCTCGGGACCACTCGGGCTGCCGGGATGAGGCGCCACGCTGCTCCCCGTGGTGCCCGTTGCTGCCAGACACACTTCTAGCAGTGCAGCTGAGGCTCTTGTATCTCATCAAGAGAGTTAGCTCAGCCTGCCTGAGTGGTTAGGGTCCATCCCACATAGGATGGGAGGGATTCACACGCAGCTGGCTCTGGTACAAACAGAAGTATGAATTAAAGTTGCCTGGCGGGATGGAAGTACCCATGGAGAAGGCATGCCATCCTGTACTACCCTGGGTCTGACTCTCCTTTGATGTAATGGAGAGCTAGGTCATAGATTATTAACTGGGTATCGTAGAACAGAAAGGTGGGGTACTGTTCTTGGACAAACACACAAAACATTAGTTCTCTACATTCAGTGGTTTTTGAGTTGTGGTCTGAAGAATCCCAGCTTTGGGGGGTGAGAGGGGTCCTCTAGGAATGACAGGGCCAGCAGAGAGGAGAGAGGCATAGAATGGATAAGTCTGGTGGGCTCCCTCTTATTCCCTTTTCTCCCTTTTCAGTCAGAGCAGCTTTGCTGTGACCTGCTTTAGATTTGCAACTTCTCAGTAACATTTCCTATGATGAATTCTGTAGGAAAAAAATAGACAACCCACTGCTGTAGCTCTTAGGAGCAATCTTGGAATCCTCAAGGACTATCTATATCTATATCTGTATTATCTATCTACATATATTTAAGATTTACTTATCTATTTTAGAGACAGAGCACCAGAGGGGGAAGGGGCAAAAGGGACAGAGAATCTCAGGCAGACTCTGCACTGAGTGCAGAGCTTGACGTGGAGCTCGAGCTTACAACTTTGAGATTGTGACCTGAGCTGAAACCAAGAGTCAGATGCTTAACCGACTGTGCCACCGAGGTGCCCCGAAGACCTTTTATATCCTAATGGGCCTTTGACAAATATTACCTTAAGCCCCCTCTAACATAGGGTATTTTCTAGCATTCTTCTTGGTCATGGGATGGGGACAATCCAACATTCCTGCCTGGTTTACTTCTAGCTGAAAACCATGCGGCAGGAAGATTACATGAAGACAATATCTGACCTTGAGCTGCATTACCAAGAGTTCATCAGAAACAGCCAGGGCTCGGAGATGTTTGGAGATGATGACAAGCGGAAAATGCAGTCACAGTTCACGGACGCCCAGAAGCACTACCAGACCCTGGTCATCCAGCTCCCCGGCCACCCCCAGCACCAGACAGGTTTGGGGCATCTTTCTCTTTGTATCAGCCATACACACAGCTTCAACAGAAAGTAGTTTGCATACAGCTAGTTTCAGAATCACTTCTTTGGAATATAACATATCATAAGTCACCTATATGCTAAATTTTAAGAACCAGATCAGAGGAGGGAGTTACAGTTTGTGCAGTATGGGTATCTTTCGAGGTCGAGCACCCTGCTAGCTAGGAATTCTCTGATTTTTGCAGTCTTAACATATTTTTACAGTAACCACGACTGAAATCACTCATCATAGTACCTGCCAAGATCTCAACCATAATAAAGTGATTGAAACCAACCGAGAACATGACAAGCAAGAAACATGGATGCTGATGGAGCTCCAGAAGATTCGCAGGCAGATGGAGCACTGTGAAGGCAGAATGTCCCTTAAAAACATCCTTCTAGCAGACCACGGGTCGACGCACCACATCACAGTGAAAATAAACGAGCTAAAGGTAGGCATTCAGTACTGTTGACCAATTCCAGCTGTATTTGTATTTACCTGCAAGCTAATTTTAAAACCTATTGGTTTAAATATTTATGGAGAAGAAGCACTAATTTTCAAGAAAACAGGCCTCTGGCAGGACTTCCTTTTTTCTTTCCCATGCTTCCAAATTTGTGGAAGTTACCAGACTGGGGCTTAAGCCACCTTTATGTTCGTTTGTGGATTGCTGAATCAGGCTACAGTGTTTCCCTTTGTGCAACATAGTGCTTGGTTCATTTTCAAAGTTTTCGCAAACATTAATTTGGTTGCTGCCTGAAACAGGCTACACAGGTAGAATTATTTTTATTTATAGACAGGAGACTGACACGTAGAGATTTGATGGAGGGGGGGTTGTTGATAAAAGGTCAAAGCCATGGACAGAGCTGGGACTGCAGCCCCAGGGTTTTAAGTCCCCGCTCCGTGATCCTTTCTGCTCAGCCACACCCGGACAGGGCACTGGGAAATGCAAGATCTATATCCTAAGGAAGAGGGCCATGTTTACACAGTGCCGATAAGGCCTCCCTGAGGAAGGAAATGAAATGTCAACTCCTGTCTTTTGAGTGTTTTCCATTTAGTGAACTTGTGCAGGACAAAAAGGGATTATAAGACTCCGATGGCTAAATCCAGCACTTTCCTTCTTTTTTTGAATAGAGTGTGCAGAACGATTCCCAAGCAATTGCTGAAGTTCTCAACCAGCTGAAAGATATGCTCGCTAACTTCAGAGGCTCAGAAAAATACTGCTATTTACAGAATGAGGTGTTTGGGCTGTTCCAGAAACTGGAAAATATCAATGGTGTGACAGATGGCTACTTAAACAGGTAAACGCGACTGACCTCAATCACAGACATTCTGCTGTTCTCAAGCTCACTGCAACCTTGCCTTCCATTTTCTCAGTTTGCTATGGGCTTACTTACATTCTTCTGTGCTTCTGAGAGAGGGTGCTCTAGTCTCAGTGTTCATTCCACCATGGTGAAATCTGATGTATCTTGCAGCTAAGGTATATCTCTATCTGTAAGAGCTGGGACTTCGAAATCTTCAGTGCATGCACAGTGGCCGTCTGAACTGTGGCGCAGGGGTCGGGGAGGGAGTATTGCTCCTACAGCCTGTAGAATGGACAAAATGGATTTTTTTTTTTTTTATTGGCTTTAACGCTCTTTCCATAATAGTGGCCAGAGCCAAACATTCCAAGTCTAATTATGTCACTGGCAATGTTCTTGGCCTTCTTGGCTCCTTCCAGCTTGTGCACAGTGAGAGCTCTACTCCAGGCTATCCTGCAGACAGAAGACCTGTTGAAGGTGTATGAAGCCAGGCTCACCGAAGAGGAAACCGTGTGTCTGGATCTGGATAAAGTGGAAGCTTACCGCTGTGGACTGAAGGTAACCGGAAGTGCCCCCGCCTATGGGAAGTAGTGCAGGGCTGCTCAGTCCCCAATCCGGAGGCTTCACCAAGTTTTAAGAGTCTTGAGGATTCCTGGGTTTCATTGGCCACACGTGGTTACGTCTGTCGTTCTCTCTAGGACACCGTTTCCCAGAGTGTGCTAGCAGGAACTATGTGCACAGGTCATATATGTGGTGAGATTAGTTTGGGGAATGCAGAGTTAAACATAATGAAGCTGGTTTCTTTACTACAGGACTTTTCTTCCTCTTTAAGAATGTTCATACGTGTTAAATTATTCGAGAGTGGAATAGAGTATGGTATTTAGCATTTCTCAAACAAATGAATTTCTCATACTGAATCTCTTAGTAACGGGGTAGCATAAAGAGCTAGATCATGGACATCAATAATGGACAATGCAATCAGTGAATGTATCTTCCTGGGTTGATTTTCACTTAAAAATATTAAGTATTCCGAGAGAGTAATTTGTACTCTTCCTTCTCTGACAGAAAATCAAAAATGACTTGAACTTGAAGAAGTCCTTGTTGGCCACCATGAAGACAGAGCTGCAGAAATCCCAGCAGATCCACTCCCAGGCCTCACAGCAGTATCCGCTCTATGACCTGGATCTGGGCAAGTTCAGTGACAAAGTCACACAGCTGACAGACCGCTGGCAAAGAATAGATAAACAGATAGACTACAGGTGTGCCAACCTCTCTCCCTGCTTCCTTCCCGTGTAGTTGTTCCATGGTAACATCACTGAAGTAATCACTATGAAAGCAGTGTTTTGGTTTGGGTGTGTAAGTTAGGCACAAGGAGCACTCTGTTCTTGGATTGCCTGGAGGAAGCTTTGTTGGAAATGGGAAGTAGGGACATCCCAATAGGCCAGCTTGAATCAGCCCCCATTAGGTGCTCTCCGGGCTCTCAGGAAGAAGTGGAAGCCATTGATCAGGCTCTTTGGGGCCCTATAAACTCTTGTTCAGACAGTTGGAAGGAGGAGATGCTTTGAATGAGTGTTCTTCTGAAAGTTAAGAAAATTACATCTTATACACACACAAAAAGATGCCTTATTCAAAATGAGGATTTAAAAGTATCCTGAATTTTGATGTAATTCCTTTTAGTAACTACTTTTTAAAAAAATCTTTATTGACTAAAAAAGAACACAGACATCTTTATTGTAACTAATTCACATGTCACACAGTTCACCCATTGCATCACCAAGATTGACATTTTCTTGACCCTAAAAAAAAAGCTCCATCCCCATTAGCAGTCATTCTCTATTACCTCCCAAACCTCTGGCCCCAAGCAACCACTGGTCTTCCCTCTGTCTCTGTAGATTTGCCTATTCTAGACATTTTGTAGGCATGGAATCAGCCCATATGTGGTCCTTTGTGACCGTTTTCCCCACTCAGTGTAATGTTTTCCAGGTTCCTCTGGGGGGTTAGCATGTAGGAGTCCTTCATTCCTTTTTATGGTTGAATAATATTCTATTGTATGGCTATGCCACATTTTATTTATTCCTTCATCCATTGATGATCTTTGGCTATCATGAAAGATGTCCCTCGGAACACTGATGGATAACTTCTTACATGGATGCATATTTTCAGTTCTGAGTGGGCAGCTCGTGGGATTACTGGATGATACGTGATACCTCTGTTAAATACTTTCAGGAATGATAGCATTGCTTTAATCATTTTATCATATCTGTTTCCTCCAGACTGTGGGACCTGGAGAAACAAATCAAGCAACTGCGGAATTACCGTGATAACTATCAGGCTTTCTGCAAGTGGCTCTATGATGCCAAACGCCGCCAGGATTCCTTAGAATCCATGAAGTTTGGCGACTCCAACACAGTCATGAGATTTTTGAATGAGCAGAAGGTATAAGCCAATTTGCCATTCCCTTAGATAACACTGGGTATAAGCTCTATTTTCCTCTGGTTTTTGTAGCAGTATCAAAACTGTATCAAAAAATACAGTTCAAAATGGTATTTAATATTACTAGTTCATTTTGGGAATGCTAGCGGAAGGGCCAATGGAAAAAATGATTGAGACACAAAGAGATCAATTATAAACTAGAAATAAGGTAACATTGTATTAAAGCAGCTTTAGAAGTTGAGATGTTAGGATCAGAAAAGAGCACAGATCAGAAATCTTCCTCTTAGAGAAAAAGAAGTTGAAGATTGTGCTACTCTTTTCTGAAGAGAAAACACGCTCATCTCTTAAGGTCTAACTGCGAGAATGTCAGGTCACTGAACATAGTAACAAACTGAGGAGAAACAGTTCCTCAGCAGTGTAATAACAGTTATGTAAAATTACTTACACACTTTGATGATATTTTATTTTTTTGTATAGAACCTGCACAATGAAATATGTGGCAAACGAGACAAGTCAGAAGAAGTACAAAAAATTGCTGAACTTTGTGCAAATTCAATTAAGGTATGTTGGTTTCACAAAGAAGGTTGGCATTTCATCAGGAATAATATTAACTGGGCTCACTTCAGCAGCACATATACGGGAATTGGAATGATATGGAGAATATTAGCATACTCTTACACAAGGGGGACATGCAAATTTGTCAAGTGTTCCATATTTTAAAAATCTCTACTATTAACTGCATTATTTTCTGATTTACTTTAAAGAGTGCACACCTCTTTTTTTAATTTTAAAGTTTTTGTTTTTTGTTTGTTTGTTTTTAGAGAACCTATGCATGCGCATTCATCAGCAGAGGGAAGGGCAGAGGGAGAGGGAGAGAGAGAATCCTAGCAGACTCCAGGCTGAGCACAGAGCCTGATGTGGGGCTCAGTCTCATGACCCTAATATCATGACCTGAGCCAAAATCAAGAGTCAGATGCTTAATTGACTGAGCCGCTCAGGTGCCCCAAAAACTATAAACTTCTCAAGGATAGCAGTTCTGGCTTTTATGTATTCTTTCCTGAACAGACCATAAAACGTTTGTTATCCATTAACTTGAATTCACTACACATTGGCAATGTCTGTGGGAATGGGCTGGTCTTCATTCTTTCCACTGGTACTATGTCCAAAAATCTTCCTTTAGTATAGAAAGACGTAACATTTGATTTAATAATGTAGTATTAGCCACTTGGACACTATCAGTACATGATAGCCTTTGGGGTTGGTCATTACAAATATAGTTTAAAACCATGGAATTGTGACTGTCAGTGACTTAAGTCCATTAGGTGTGTTTATCTTAAATTTTTGTATTCGGCAGGATTATGAACTCCAGCTGGCATCATACACCTCAGGCTTGGAAACTCTCCTGAACATACCTATCAAGAGAACCATGGTCCAGTCTCCCTCTGGGGTGATTCTGCAAGAGGTGAATATGTCATTACCTGTTTCTTAGTTGCCCCTCCTGCATCTTCTTTTTTCCCCTGTTCCTTTCCTATCTTCCTTGCAGACCCCCATATTCACCCCTTGTTACATAGTATCCCCTCAAAACAGGTGTAATAGCACTACGCTCCCATAGTGTGAGTCATCAGTACATGATGCATTTTAGGAAATGGTCAGTGGAAGTTCGAATCTAGTGTTTCTATGCTAGAACCTCCACACAAACTGGGCTTAAATCCTAGGTTTAATGAGGGAGGCTATTAACAAGTGGAAAATGTCTAGTGGATTTTTAAAAGGCAGCTTCTCCCCAAAGACATCAGAGAGCATTGCCTGCCAGATAGCTTTGGAGAAACACCCTGGAGTCATGTGGTTGGAATACAGTATTATCAGCCCTTTGTTGTACTGCTAGATTTTGGAATTAGCAAACATGAATGAGGAGAGTTCGCGCTTTAAATTATCCTTTTTCACTCTTTTTTTTTGGCAAGGCTACAGATATGCATGCTCGGTACATAGAACTACTTACAAGGTCTGGAGACTACTATAGGTTCTTAAGTGAGATGCTGAAGAGTCTGGAAGATCTGAAGGTAATTTACTTCCTTGATTTCCTTGGAAAATCAGAAAAGAACATGGAATAGAACCTTGTTATTATTGCTTCATTATAACCTGGATTTAGACACACTCGCTGGTATACACTCACTAGTATATAGTTTGTTCATAATTCAGGTGTTCTATGATCTGGGATGTTGCTCTGAATGGAGTTAGGTATTTACAAAATTCTAGCTACTTCACCTTATGAAAAAAACAGTGATTTCCTTTATCGTTTGGTCAGAGGATTTGCTTTATTTGTGTGTGTGTGTGTTCAGTTAAGGAAGAGAACATCCTGGATTGGAGGGATTTGGATTTTTTTATGTTGAGTAATGTTTCATTTACTCCTCATTTCTAATACATGCATTGAGCTTATATGTAAACGTTCTACCTTGAAATAAAGGAAACGTAGTTCATGAAATCTCAAGCTTCTGATCTTGGAAGAGATTGCCTCATTTATAGGCAAGGCAGGGGAAACTCATTTGCTAAGATCGTACAGATAGTTGGTGGAAGAATTACGACAAAAATACAGATTTCATGAACTTTTGTCTAGTAGCTCTCGCCTTGATTCACTCTATGTGTGCTTCTGTGTGTGTGTGGTGTGTGCGAGCATGCCCATTTTCAGGTGTGTAAAGAGAAATGAGACCACAGGATGGGCTGGGATGGGAGATGTGCTGTTTCTGCCTTACAATGTGAGATGTTTTTCTTTCAACGTAATTTCTGCTTTCCCTTCCTCAGCTGAAAAATACCAAGATTGAAGTTTTGGAAGAGGAGCTCAGACTGGCCCGAGATGCTAATTCTGAAAACTGCAACAAGAATAAATTCCTGGATCAGAACCTGCAGAAATATCAGGCAGAATGTTCCCAGTTCAAAGCCAAGCTTGTGAGCCTGGAGGAACTGAAGAGGCAAGCAGAGCTGGATGGAAAGTCAGCGAAGCAAAACCTGGACAAGTGCTATGGCCAAATAAAAGAACTCAACGAGAAGATCACCCGGCTGACTTACGAGATCGAAGACGAGAAGCGGAGGAGGAAGGCTGTGGAAGACAGGTTTGACCAACAGAAGAGTGACTATGACCAGCTGCAGAAGGCCAGGCAGTGTGAAAAGGAGAACCTTGGCTGGCAGAAAATGGAATCTGAGAAAGCCATCAAGGAGAAGGAGTACGAGATAGAGAGGTTGAGGGTTCTTCTGCAGGAGGAGGGCGCCCGGAAGAGAGAATATGAAAATGAGCTGGCAAAGGTAAGGAACCACTATAATGAGGAGATGAGTAATTTAAGGAACAAGTATGAAACAGAGATTAACATTACGAAGACCACCATCAAGGAGATATCCATGCAGAAAGAGGATGATTCCAAAAATCTGAGAAACCAGCTTGACCGCCTCTCAAGGGAAAATCGTGACCTGAAGGACGAAATCGTTAGGCTCAATGACAGCATCCTGCAGACCACGGAACAGCGGCGGCGGGCAGAGGAGGATGCCCTGCAGCAGAAAGCCTGTGGCTCCGAGATGCTGCAGAAGAAGCAGCACCTGGAGATTGAGCTGAAGCAGGTCATCCAGCAGCGCTCCGAGGACAATGCACGGCACAAGCAGTCCCTGGAAGAGGCTGCAAAGACCATTCAGGACAAAAACAAGGAGATCGAGAGACTCAAAGCTGAGTTTCAGGAGGAGGCCAAGCGCCGCTGGGAATATGAGAATGAACTGGCTAAGGTAAGAAATAATTACGATGAGGAAATCATTAGCTTAAAAAACCAGTTCGAGACGGAGATCAACATCACCAAGACTACCATCCACCAGCTCACCATGCAGAAGGAGGAGGACACCAGTGGCTACCGCGCCCAGATCGACAACCTCACCAGGGAGAACCGGAGCCTATCGGAGGAAGTGAAGCGGCTGAAGAACACGCTGGCCCAGACCACGGAGACCCTCCGGAGGGTGGAAGAAAGCGCCCAGCAGCAGAAGGCCACCGGCACCGAGGTGTCGCAGAGGAAACAGCAGCTGGAGATCGAGCTGCGGCAGGTCACCCAGATGCGGTCGGAGGAGAGCCTGCGATACAAGCAGTCACTCGATGATGCTGCCAAGACGATCCAGGATAAGAACAAGGAGATAGAAAGGCTGAAACAACTGATAGACACGGAAACCAGCACGCGGAAGTGCCTGGAGGAGGAGAACGCAAAGTTGCAAAGGGTTCAGTATGAGCTGCAGAAAGCCAACAACAGCGCCACTGAGACGATCAGCAAGCTGAAGGTTCAGGAGCAAGAACTCTCGCGCCTGAGGATCGACTTCGAGAGGATCTCCCAGGAGAGGACCGTGAAGGACCAGGACATAGCGCGATTCCAGAGCTCCCTGAAGGAGCTGCAGCTGCAGAAGCAGAAAGTGGAAGACGAGCTGTCCCGGCTGAGGAGGACTGCCTCCGAAGACTCCTCGAAAAGGAAGAAACTGGAGGAGGAGCTCGAGGGCATGAGACGGTCCCTGAAGGAGCAGGCGATAAAAATCACCAGCTTGACACAGCAGCTGGAACAGGCGTCCATCGTTAAGAAACGCAGCGAGGATGACCTGCGACAGCAGAGGGACGTGCTGGACGGCCACCTGCGGGACAAGCAGAGGACGCAGGAGGAGCTGAGGAGGCTGGCCTCTGAGGTCGAGGCCCTGAGGCGGCAGCTGCTCCAGGAGCAGGAAAACGTGAAACAGGCTCACGTAAGGAATGAGCATTTCCAGAAGGCAATAGAGGATAAGAGCCGAAGCTTGAATGAAAGCAAGATCGAAATCGAGAGGCTGCAGTCTCTCACAGAGAACCTGACCAAGGAGCACTTGATGCTGGAGGAAGAGCTTCGGAACCTGAGGCTGGAGTACGACGACCTCCGGAGGAGCCGGAGCGAGGCGGACAGCGATAAAAACACCACCATCTCGGAGCTCAGGAGCCAGCTGCAGATCAGCAACAGCCGGACCCTGGAGCTGCAGGGGCTGATTAATGATTTACAGAGAGAGAGGGAAAATTTGAGACAGGAAATTGAGAAATTCCAAAAGCAGGCTTTAGAGGTATTCACAAATATTTGATCGCAGCTTCACTGTCTTTTAGATCATTCACTCCGCTTCCATCTAATCTCAGCTGTGCTCCTGCTCCTGGGATGGGATGCTCACAGACGCTTTGCTTTTTCTGTCCCTTGCTGTACTGCTGTCTGTCATAACCCAGGCCACCGCTTTAACGTAATTTCAGTGCTGTTTGCCCTTCTGTGCTCTCCCTGCATCGATGCCCGTCTGTGTGGAATCGCTGTCTGACCGTGCTTTTTGAACATTAGCAGGGGTGTAACAGCTCAGAGCTTGTCCTCTGGAATGTTCCACCCTATTTTCTAGAAGAGAGCTCTTCACTTAGCTCTGACCTGCGTTTTTCACAAAAATTTTTCTAGATAAAAGCCATATTAAAGGGGCTTTCTATGCAGTTTTAAGATCACTCTTTCTTTCTTGCTTATGTGATTTTTTTGCATGCACTATTCTATTCTCTTTTGATCAGGACCCTAATATGTTTCTTTTGTTTGCCTTTTCTTCTTTTAACCCCTAATTTAAAAAAAATAACTTCTTTAAGTCCTAATACAATTGACTTCTATAGACAATATTTGTGTGGGGCTGGGTGTGGGGTGTGCATATGCCCACAGATTTATTTTGCTTTATTAAACGTGTTAGTACAGATGTAATAGGTGGGATGGAGGTGTAGCAGGTGTGATAACTGGGAACAAAACTCCCCATATCTTTTCAAACCATAATTCCTGTTAAGAACAAGAGAGGTCTACAACCTCTCCTAGTTCCTTCTAAAAAATAGTAAGTGTGAAGCCATTTATCAAAGTGGCAACATATATCTACGGAATTTTTTGTGTGTGTGAATTTATAAGATAAGACAGCAGTATATCCTGGGAACACAGAGGAAGGGCAAATAAGTTTTTTTTTCTTTAATGTAGGAAAAGAGATTGAATTATGATTGCCGAACGATACAATCAAAGCATTATTTCTTCCCATTTCTTTCTTTTTAAATTGCAGGCATCTAACAGGATTCAGGAGTCAAAGAACCAGTGTACTCAGGTGGTGCAGGAAAGAGAGAGCCTTCTGGTGAAGATCAAAGTCCTAGAGCAGGACAAGAGCCGGCTGCAGAGGCTGGAGGATGAGCTCACCCGCCTGAAAACAACGCTGGAGGCAGAAAGCAGGCTGAAGCAACGCCTGGAGTGTGAGAAACAGCAAATCCAGAATGACCTCAATCAGTGGAAAACCCAGAACTCCCGCAAGGAAGAGACCATTAGGAAGATCGAGTCGGAGAGAGAAAAGAGCGAGAGAGAGAAGAACAGCTTCAGGAGTGAGATCGAGAGACTGCAGGCAGAGATCAAGAGGATCGAGGAGCGGTACAGGCGCAAGCTGGAGGACTCCACCAGGGAGACGCAGTCCCAGCTGGAAACAGAGCGCTCCCGCCTGCAGCGGGAGATCGACAGGCTCAAGCAGCGTCCCTATGGGTCGCATCGGGAGACGCAGACCGAGTACGAGTGGACCGTCGACTCCTCCAAGCTGGTGTTCGATGGACTGAGGAAGAAGGTGACGGCCATGCAGCTCTATGAGTGCCAGCTGATTGACAAGACAACCTTGGACAAACTGTTGAAGGGGAAAAAGTCAGTGGAAGAAGTTGCTTCTGAAATCCAGCCTTTCCTTCGGGGTGCAGGAGCAATTGCTGGAGCCTCTGCCTCCCCTAAGGAGAAGTACTCTCTGGTGGAGGCCAAGAGAAAGAAACTAATCACCCCAGAATCCACAGTCATGCTCCTGGAGGCCCAGGCAGCTACAGGTGGTATAATCGACCCCCACAGGAATGAGAAGCTGACTGTGGACAATGCAATCGCTCGGGACCTCATCGACTTCGATGACCGTCAGCAGATATACACAGCAGAGAAAGCTGTCACTGGTTTCGACGATCCATTTTCAGGCAAGACAGTCTCTGTTTCAGAAGCCATCAAGAAAAATCTGATCGACAGAGAAACCGGCATGCGGCTGCTGGAAGCCCAGATTGCTTCAGGGGGTGTGGTGGACCCCGTGAATAGTGTCTTTTTGCCAAAAGATGTAGCGTTGGCCCGTGGGCTGATCGACAGAGATTTGTATCGCTCCCTGAATGATCCCCGAGATAGTCAGAAAAATTTTGTGGATCCAGTCACCAAGAAGAAAGTCAGTTACATGCAGCTGAGGGAACGGTGCAGAATCGAACCACACACCGGTCTGCTCTTGCTGTCGGTGCAAAAGAGAAGTATGTCCTTCCAAGGAATCAGACATCAGGTGACCGTCTCTGAGCTGGTAGATTCCGGTATATTGAGACCATCCACTGTAAATGAGCTGGAATCGGGTCAGATTTCCTATGACGAGGTTGGTGAGAGAATCAAAGACTTCCTTCAGGGTTCCAGTTGCATAGCAGGCATATACAATGAGACCACGAAGCAGAAGCTTGGCATTTACGAGGCCATGAAAATTGGCTTGGTCCGACCTGGTACCGCCCTGGAGTTGCTAGAAGCCCAGGCAGCCACTGGCTTTATAGTGGACCCTGTCAGCAACTTGCGCTTACCGGTGGAGGAAGCTTACAAAAGAGGCCTGGTGGGTATTGAGTTCAAAGAGAAGCTCCTGTCTGCAGAGCGAGCTGTCACCGGCTATAATGATCCCGAAACAGGAAACATCATCTCTTTGTTCCAAGCCATGAACAAGGAACTCATTGAAAAGGGCCATGGCATTCGTTTATTGGAAGCACAGATCGCAACGGGCGGGATCATCGACCCGAAGGAGAGCCATCGTTTGCCGGTTGACATGGCCTACAAGAGAGGCTACTTTAATGAGGAGCTCAGTGAGATCCTCTCCGATCCAAGTGACGACACGAAGGGATTTTTTGACCCCAACACAGAAGAAAATCTTACTTATCTGCAACTAAAAGAAAGATGTATCAAGGATGAGGAGACAGGGCTCTGTCTTCTGCCCTTGAAAGAAAAGAAGAAGGAGGTGCAGACATCACAGAAGAATACTCTCAGGAAGCGCAGAGTGGTCATCGTTGACCCGGAAACCAACAAGGAGATGTCCGTTCAGGAGGCCTACAAGAAGGGCCTGATCGATTATGAAACCTTCAGAGAACTGTGTGAGCAGGAGTGTGAGTGGGAGGAAATAACCATCACTGGATCCGATGGCTCCACCAGGGTGGTCCTGGTCGACAGGAAGACAGGCAGTCAGTATGATATTCAAGATGCTATCGACAAGGGCCTCATCGACAGGAAGTTCTTTGATCAGTACCGATCCGGCAGCCTCAGCCTCACTCAGTTTGCTGATATGATCTCCTTGAAGAACGGTGTGGGCAACAGCAGTGGGATAGGGGGTGGCGTCAGCGATGAGGTGTTTAGCAACTCCCGACATGAGTCAGTGAGTAAGATTTCTACCATCTCCAGTGTCAGGAACATAACCATCAGGAGCAGCTCTCTGTCTGACCCCTTGGAAGAATCGAGCCCCATCGCAGCCATCTTTGACACAGAGAACTTAGAGAAGATCTCCATCACAGAAGGAATAGAGCGGGGCATTGTCGACAGCATCACCGGTCAGAGGCTCCTGGAGGCTCAGGCCTGCACGGGTGGCATCATTCACCCGAGCAGCGGTCAGAAGCTGTCACTTCAGGACGCAGTCTCCCAGGGCCTGATTGACCAAGATATGGCCACCAGGCTGAAGCCTGCTCAGAAAGCCTTCATTGGCTTTGAGGGCGTGAAGGGAAAGAAGAAGATGTCGGCAGCAGAGGCAGTAAAAGAAAAATGGCTCCCCTACGAGGCTGGTCAGCGCTTCTTGGAGTTCCAGTACATCACTGGAGGCCTTGTTGACCCGGAAGTGCATGGGAGGATAAGCACAGAAGAAGCCATCAGGAAGGGGTTCATCGATGGCAGAGCGGCTCAGAGGCTGCAAGACACCAGCAGCTATGCCAAAATCCTGACCTGCCCCAAAACCAAGTTAAAAATATCCTATAAAGATGCCATGAATCGCTCCATGGTGGAAGATATCACCGGCCTCCGCCTTCTGGAGGCCGCCTCTGTTTCATCCAAGGGCTTGCCTAGCCCTTATAACATGTCTTCTGCCCCAGGCTCCCGCTCTGGATCCCGCTCGGGCTCTCGCTCAGGTTCCCGCTCAGGCTCTCGCTCAGGTTCCCGCAGTGGGTCCCGGAGGGGAAGCTTTGATGCAACTGGGAATTCTTCCTACTCTTACTCCTACTCCTTTAGCAGTAGCTCTATTGGGCACTAGTTGTCAGTTAGTCGCTATTTCCTTGGCTTCGTTTATATGGATTTTCACTTTACTAAATAGTTTATTAAAAGAAAACCTAGGGCTTGCAGTGTAGTGATAGAGCTTTCTGTGATTAAGAAGACATAACCTTGGTTGAAATCAAATAGTAGTAGTTGAAATCAAATGTTCTGGCTTTTTATCTTCTTAGCTCACCCGAAGTATGTAATACACTGATGTATGTATGAAGTGGTAATCAGTTGTAAGGACAGCACAAATTGAATCTGGAGTTTGTTTCTTCTGTGTTTAGATGTTTGATCAATTCTTATACTTCTATTGGCCTATAATATGGATTTCTGTTCTTGGAGAAGAAATGAAGCCGATTATGGATATTTTTGTCCTCATTCTGTTTCCCATCTAAATGCTTCCATTTTTTTGTGATAGGAGAAAATTATCCTTCCCATTCTTCCTAGAATACTCCACCCCAACCCAACCCCAATTTTGGAATGAGTCTCCTTTAGTTTTAGCTTGTGGATTGTGTGACCTTTATACTCTTAAATGCACCTCTTTGGTTTGGCATTAATTTGACTATACGTATGTGACAGCAGCAATCTCTGCTCCTCTCTGGTCAAAGTCTTCTGTTTATTTTGCTCGTCATTTGCTATGTACTTTTAAAAGGTGTCTTTATGAAGTTTGCTATCCTGGCAATAAACTTTTAGACTTTTGAAGTTTTTGTGTTTTGATTTCATACGTTTGTACACCCAAGGTATTTATCAGCATCTTTCTGTTAATTATGTTAAAATATCTCCAAAACCTTCTGTTTGCTAAGTACTTATTAAGAAAGACCGTTAAAAAAAAAAAAAACAAAACTATTTTAGTTCTGAATTCTTGCTGGAAGTTGGTCTTTTATAGTTTCTTCAACATTTCACACGTGCCTGTTGTGTGCCAGGCAGAGTCCTTGGGGAGAAGCCTGTGTAGAGAGGCCAGGCCACAGGTCAATGCCCAGTTCTTGTTTATTCTGGACAATAAGTTCCAAGGAGCATAAGTCACCATAATACCATTAAAGAAATGAAGTGGCCCAGATTCCATTAAGGTATTCTCCAAATACATAGGGTTTCATTTTGTCCCCTAAGAGGAAGGAATTGTCCATGAATATAGAAAAATGAGTCCTAAAGAGTTCTTGGCTCTCCACTGGAGGACAATGGGATATAAGCCTATTCTTTTGAAATTCAGACATTTGTCATTAAATCAACATGACCTTACTGAATACTTATTATGTCTGGTATTAGGCTAGGTACTATGAGGATTCAATAGGAGTTACAAGCCACCTGACTTCAAGACATTTGCAGTTCGGGCGGGGACAGGAGACACATATAAAGCAATCAGAGGGACAGCTTTCATGTATCAGCAGTGTGTATTAATATATTCATTTTTTCTTTTTTGTTATGTTAGTCACCATACAGTACATCATTAGTTTTTGATGCAGTGTTCCAAGATTCATTGTTTGCGTATAACACCCAGTGCTCCATGCAATACGTGCCCTCCTTAATACCCATCATCGGTTCACCCATCCCCTCACCCCCCTCCCCTCTAAAGCCCTCAGTTTGTTTCTTGGAGTCCACAGTCTCTCATGGTCTGCCTTCACCTCCGATTTCTCCCCTTTTGCTTTTCTTTTCCTTCTCCTAATGTCCTCCATGCTATTCCTTATGTTCCACAAATAAGCAAAACTGTGTGAGAATTGCTTGACTCAAACATTTTACAATATAGATGAGAAAAGAGGAAAACAAAGGAGATGCTAATTGTGAAGAAAACAAAGATTCTTATTTTATGAATGTAATATTCTTACATTACCATACTTAAGATAATACTTAAATTATTGGGGGGCTTTTGGGACGTTGGGTGAAAGACAGCATTCATTTGTTCTTTGTCTTACCTTCTCTTCCTCTACTTGCTCCCCTCCCATACTGGAGCACTTATAATTAACTTCATTCACTAAGTACTGAGTTCTGTGTGCTACACATTGTGCCAGAAGCTATGAATCCCATGGTAGAAACACACAGTGCAAAAATAACCCTTGTAATATAAAGGGGAGAGGAAAAATATTGGGTGAAATGAAGGAAGCTCTTCAGGCTAGAGCTAGGAGACTCAGTCAGCCTGGGCTGCCACAACAAGACGCCATAGACTATGTGACTTAAATTCATTTTCTCATAGTTTTGGAGGCTAGAAGTCCAAGGTAGAGGTGTCCTTAGGTTGGTTGCTGGTGAAAGCTCTGTTTCTGGATGGTAGGCAGTAAGGGGTAAGGAAGGAGCTTTGGTATGTGCTTTTGTCTTAGAAGGACTTTAGTTTTATCACATTACAGCCCTATCTTTATTACTTCATTTAACTTCAATTACCTCTGTACATTCCCTATCTCCAAACACAGTCACATTGGGGGTTAGGGCTCCAGTGTATGAACTGGGTGGGGTTGGGGACAACACACAATTCAGCTTATAATAGGGGCCTAATCTAGAATGGGTCAGTAGTTCTCCCTAGAAAAATGGTGATTAAACAGATTAATAAGGGGTACCTCAGTGGCTCAGTTGGCTAAGTGCCTTCAGCTTGGGTCATGATCCCAGGGTAATAGGATGGAGCCCCATATCAGGCTCCCTGTTCAGCGGCCCACTCCCCCTGCTTGGCACACTCTATGTCAAATAAAAAACAAAATCTTAGAAATAAAATAAAATCCCTTGATTCCATAGTGAACAAGAAAGTGAAGTTATGGTAAGAATGCCAGTTAACAAATGTAGAAGCCATGATGGTATTAGAGAATCATCATTTATAACTCCTAACATAATGACAGAGTCACAGAAGGATTGTGTGAGTTTGTTTGGGACAGGACATCCATATGGCCTCCAAGTTACTATCCCTCAGAGGGAAATGTTCTACAATGGAATGGTATAATCATCTATCTTTACCTAATGATCAAAGTTAGCAGTAATAATAGAATTTAAGATACGTGTTCTAGGGGTGCCTGGGTGGCTCAGTTGGTTGAGCGACTGCCTTCGGCTCAGGTCATGATCCTGGAGACCCGGGATCAAGCCCCACATCGGGTTCTCTGCTCCACGGGAAGCCTGCTTATCCCTCTTTCACTCCCCCTGCTTGTGTTCCCTCTCAAGCTGTGTTTCTCTCTGTCAAATAAATAAAATAAAATCTTTTTTTAAAAAGATACATGTTCTATATGAAATGTAATGAAGTCACACACATCTCCTTGCAAAAATGCTTGAACAAAATCTAATCATAAGAGGGAACAATGTTATAAATCCAGAAAGAGAAACATTCTACAACTGTCTGCAGCTCCTGACAAAATTCTGTGACTTAATTTGAAAAGGAGGGTAGGGAGATGTTCTAGGTTAAAAGAGAATAGCCAGTTACAGCTCATGGGTTGAAAAAGCTAATAATGAAGTGGCTATGAAAGGAATTTGGGGGTCAACTGGGGAAATTTGAATAAAAACTGAACATTGGATGATATGAAATTATTAACTCTCTTAGATTTGACCATGTATGACAGGTATGTAGGATAATGTCCTTATTCTTAGGAGATGCGTGAAGACATATTTGGGGGTTGAAGGAGCTGCAACTGACTTTCAAATAATTCTACAAAAATAATATGTGTGTGTGTGTGTGTGTGTGTGTGTGTGTGTGCGTGCGCGCGCATGCATGTATGGAGAGAGAGAGAGAGAGAGAGGGAGAGAGAGAGAGAGGAAGCAAACGTGGGCAAATGTTAACAATTAATAAGCTGGAGGATGGCCATGCAAAAACTCCCTAAACTTTTCTGTAGCTATAAATCATTTTTAAAAAATAGTTCATTTGACAGGACAGATCACAGGCAGGCAGAGAGAGAGGAGGAAGCAGGCTCCCCGCTGAGCATAGAGCCCACGTGGCCCTTGACCCCAGGACCCTGAGATCATGACCTGAGCCGAAGGCAGAGGCTTTAACCCACTGAGCCACCTGTCTGTCAAATGAATAGGTGGAATCTTAAAAATAAAATAAAATAAAGTTCAGCTTTTTATTGAACATGTATAAAGACTGTTAGTCAAAAAGACCAAAGACCGTGTCATCACGAGACTCCTCGGATTCTTCTTTCTTTGCTTCCCATTTTTTTTCAGCAGCGGCAGCAGTGGTGAACAGGGCAGGACTTTGGCTGGTGCAGCGTGAACCGCTGGGGTTCCACCAGTCCCTACGTTGAGATGAGGCTTCCAATGCTGGGGGCCTTTCTAAAGAAGCCTGGCCACAAAGGTTCAACATTTAATGAGGGCACTGATCTTATCCTCTGTGACCGTCACGTCATCCTCGTGCAGCATGAAGGCCGAGGAGATGCAGGGGAGCTTCGAGGTGGAGGCCACGGTGCCGGCAAGTGCCCTGCGGGAGCTGCCGCAAGCTGGTTCTAGTCGCTGTTTGAGGTGAAGACCTCATCCAACGTGGCCTAACTTCATCGGAAACACTGAGCATGGGGGCGGGAGGGAATACAGTTCAGGGAAGCCCAGGCGCAAACGCACCGGGGACCAGTTGCACCAGCAGCGACTCCGGGAAGACACGGAAGACATCTGGGACCGCCTCTCAAAACGACAGCTCCCGCCCTTCCCGGGTCTCTCCCTATAGGCGGTTCCAATCACGTGGCGGGACTGGTTCCGCCCACAGTTCCCAGAGGTCCGCGCGCGGCGCTGGCAGTTCCACTGCTTCCTTTTGGCGGGTCGCGGGAGGCCATGGAGGGCGAGCCGCCCCCGGTGGAGGAGCGGCGGCGGCTGCAGCAGGAGCTTAGCGAATTCGTGGAGAGCTGCTGCCGGACGCTGGAGGAGGTGACGGCGTCCCTGGGCTGGAGCCTGGATCGGCTGGACCCCGGGGAGGAAGCGGCAGAGGTGAGGGGGTCTTGCGCGCCGGGTCCTTTTGGGGGCTTTTAGCCTGCGGTCTTCTGTGGCTGCGGGAGGAATCCGCATAGGAGTCCCCGCGGGTCTGCGGAGCGGTGGTGGGCGCCCGGGATCCGGCCTGGAGCGCCCTTGACGCCTGAGGGCCTCGGGTGCGGCGCGGGGGCGCTATGGAAAGCTCCACGCCCGCTGCGGGTGCGGCGCTCCTGCCGCGAATTTTTGGTACTAGGAGGAGGTGAAAATGCGGTGGGTGAGGAGGGGTGGCAGGTCTCGGGTTTATCTAGAAGATAGGTGAATTGGCCTCAGAAGGCCGCTAGCAGAGGTGTTGCCCGTTTGCTTTGTCACGTGTCACATGGACAGTTGCACCAGATTCCTTGTCTGGAGAGCTTGGGAGTTCAGTTCCCCTTTTCTACCTTAAAATTCTACACTTCTGGGCGCCTGGGTGGCTCAGTGGGTTAAAGCCTCTGCCTTCAGCCCAGGTCGTGATCTCGGGGTCCTGGGATCAAGGCCCGCATCAGGCTCTCTGCTTGGCTGGGAGCCTGCTTCCTCCTCGCTCTCTGCCTACTTGTGATCTCTCTCTGTCAAATAAATAAATAAAATCTTAAAAAAAAAATTCAACACTTCTAATGGGACAGCATCGATTCTAGGATTATTAGAGGGTATCCCTAAGAGAGAGTGACTAACAAGTCTTTTGAACATTAGAATTGCTTTAGAAAAATTGTGAGTAGGTGTGTTAAAGTGAACAATCCTGATTTTTTTGTTTGTTTTTTGGGAAATGGGAGGAAAAGAGGCGCTTAAGTTTAGGATAACTCAGGATCTCTAATGCTCTTTCTGGGTTCATCACGCTGTAATAATTTCTCCCAGGTTTAAATTACATGACAGATTCTGTAAAGACACCTAAGGCGTGTTTGACTTATACACAAGCAGTTCACATTTATTGTATTGAAGTTGTCATGGAAATTTTAAAATTTGTTTAGAACCGTGTTTGAAGCTGTGAATTCCGTTGAGTGGGGCCTACCATGCCCTTCCTTAACACTGTTTACTTAGCATGGTAGTAACCTGAAATTTCTAGTATTAACCCTGAAATAGCACTTGGCTTATGCCACTTAGTATACCTCAGTTACCTCGTTGAATACTTGTAATTACCCCCTGAGTACTGTTAGCCACATTTTATAGATGAGAAAACAAACCCAGAGAGGCGGTAATTTGTCCAAGGACACACTGCTAGTAAATGGCAACTGGGATTTTGAACCCAGGCATTCTGGCTCCAGAGAATCTCTGTGTTTAATTGCTATGCTGCCTTTCTAAAACTTCTTTGTGAAATTCCAAAATTATGACAAACAGCTGTGTTGAGTGTACATGTAAATGTCACAGAACCAGCGTCTGATATTCAAGAGAGTGACTAGTTTAGAAATCCCGGCAGGTGACATCCATCATTCCTGGAATAGGTGCAGTCCACATAGTTAATGAAGCCTCACTTTTCTGCTGGAGTCTTTTAATACCGAAGTGTAGTGAACAGCAGTCACAGATTCTATCATAGAACTGACCGTCTGGTCATAGTGAGGGGCAATCCAGAGAAATCAGCCTACATTATAATGTGATAAAGTCTATGAAGGGTGGGATAGCTGTTTATTATGGGCTGTGGTAGGACAGTCGAGGTCTTCTGCATAAAGTGAATTCTCAGTTGATAAAAGCCAGCTGAATTAGCTAGGTGAAGCACAGAGGAAGCACCAGTGGTAGGGTAAGTCCAGAGTAAAGGGTGTGACCAGATCAGGAAACCTAATTGGTTAAGGATAGCTAAGCATAGGCTGTAGAGAAGAAGGGGAATGATGGTGGGAAGGGTCTAGATCATAAAGATCCTTGTGTCAGCTGTATTAAAGAATATGGATTGTTATTGTTGTTGTAGTTGTTTAAATGAGGGCAATGGGGAAGCATGGAAGTATCTTAAGCCAGACTATATCATCATATTTGCCTTTTATTAAACTAATAATTGCTTACATTTGAACCCTTGCTATGTACCAGGCCCTGTTTGAATTGCTTTTTGTGTATAAACCCATGCATAATTTATTTCATCTTCACAATAGCTCTGTGAAAAAAGTCCTATTACACCCATTTTATAAATGAGGAAACTGAGGCAAAGAAAGGTAAAATACCTTGACCAAGTTCATATAGATAGTAAGTGGCAGACCTGGGGTTCAGAGTCCTGAGGTGGGGAAGTTAACAGTGAGGATGGATTATGTGGAGGGATTTCAGAGTTACTTAGGAGTAAAAAAGACTGGGTAATTGATTAGATGTCAGTGAAGACGAAGAAGAGATGGTTTTCTGTGTGAGGAAATGGGATCTTTTACTAAAACTAGGAGACATGAGAGGAACAAATTTGGGATTAGGAGATCATTAGTATAATGAATTTATTTTTTCTATATTGAATTGTTAGTGTTTTTAGGATAAGGTACTCAAAGAGAAACAAGGTCTAAAGATCTAGATTTTGGGAGCCATTACTCTGTAGTGAAAATTAAAGCCATAAGATTTTCCAGTAAATGTGTATCAAATGGCAAAAGGTCACTGGTTTGACTTATGTGAAACATCAACATTTAAAGGGGTACAGGTAGAACAAGGAAGACATCTTTAGAGAAGACCAAGTAGAAGAACTAGAGATGTAGAACATGAAGACTGTATCTGGATGACAGAAATGGGCAATTGGATGGTGACCTTCGAAGAGTTCAAATATTTTAGAGTGTGACATGTGCTTTGAAACATACAAATCTTTTTAAGGGTTGGGCTTTAAAGAGGTGAAGATGGGCTATAAAGGAGAGAGAGATTGAGGGAAGTTTTTTGTTTTTTAAATATGCACATACATCACAAAGGGGTTTGGGAAAGAGGTTTCCAGAAGAGGGGATAAATGGATAGTACTACTTAAATCAAGTAGTAAACATTTAATGGTACAATCATTTGAATATTGTGTTCCTGTGCGGTGCTTGGGTGGCTCAGTTGGTTAAGTGTCTGACTCTTGGTTTCACTTCAGGTCAGGATCTCATGGGTTGTGGGATCCAGCCCCACCTGGGTTCAGTGCTCAGCAGGGAGTTCACTTGACATTCTCTCCCTCTGCTCCACATACATGCTGTGTCTCTCTCTCTCTCTCTCAAATAAATAAATAAATCTTTAAAGAAACTGTTTCTTTGCTTCTCTTTCCTTTTATAGGATGAAGTTGTGATATGTCCTTATGATTCCAATCATCACATGCCTAAATCATCTTTAGCAAAGCACATGAAGTCTTGCAGATTGAGGAAACTGGGCTATACCAAAGAAGAAGAGGTACCGTGTATTTATTATATACATGTCATGTAATCCATGTGTGAATAAATTCAGAATATTTGGAAGGTATAGTGTGAAGTTTTCTGGTATAATATACTAGTCATTTGTGGGGTAGAATGGCATTTGCCAAATTGTGCTAGTTTTTGTAAGAAATATTTAAATGATAATAATCTCTTTTGCTTCATGTCGAAATCTTAAAATAGCCAATTATTGGTTACTCATGAATACTAACTTTTTTGTTGTTTTTACTGTTTAGGATCAAATGTATAACCCTGATTTTTTCTATGAGAATGTAAAGATACCTTCAGTTACTTTGAGTAAGTATTAACTTAATTGATTATATTAAAGATAGCTAGGGGTTCATGCTTTGAAATCATCTAATAGGTGAGATTACCTTGTAGATAATTTTTATTATAATTATTTTGAGAGATTTGCTTTCTCTCTTGAGAATTGGTCCATTGTTAAGTGTAAGAATGTTGAAATGCAATTAAAGATAGTATAGGCATTGATATTTCATTTTTGAATTATCTGAAGAATGGTCTTTATAAGTATGCTTGTGATTAAGAAGGACATTTCATACCTTAAGAGAACATAGGAATAATTAATGTACAGTGAAACTAGTTTGCTTAATCTAGAATTAGAGACCAGGCTTATATCAATAGGCAGTGAAAACCCTTCAGAGTTTGTATAGTAAGACGGATACCTTCTTTCTTGGATATAACAAAAATCTGGCCACAAACACAGTTTGCAATCTCAGGATGGAAATATGTTCCAAGTGTTCACAGCATATGTGGAGGTTAAAATTTCCAGGCTCTGGAATCAGAATGCCCTGATTTAACTCCTGGTTTTGTCACTAGTAGATTTCTGACTTTCAGCAAGTATTTACACCTTTTTGTTGCCTGAATTTCTCCATAAAACAGGGGTGATGATAATAGCACCTTTGTGAGGATTAAATAATGCAGTATATGTAAAATGCTTAGAATGGTGCCGGACAAAAAATGGTAGCAGTTATTGGTTGCTAAAATTTGCACCAGCTATTGCAGCATGCCTGATGGTAGTGGCTTCTAAACTGCCTGAACTCTAGTTACTTACTGGATTCTCACTAGATCTGAAAGAATTCTGCATTCAGATTACCTAGGTAGCAATGTAGGTTTTTTTCGCTTTTCAGATTCTGGAGGTTTGTCAGTGTGGCCGAAGAGCTTGGATTGGAAACAAGTTAATAATTTGATTGTAGTCACTGATGATTCATATTGTGTTTATGGGTGCTTTTTTGACAGATAAGGACTCACAATTCCAGATAATTAAACAAGCTAGAACTGCAGTTGGGAAAGATGGTGATTGTTATAATCAAAGTAAGTGGCATCATAGTTTGAGCTAATTAATGATTTGAACTGTTTTTGTCCCATAAGCAAATGTTACTAATTTTAAAGAAAGATCTCGTGGAAACAGTTGCCTGGGGAAAGTTACATTTTGCATTTAACATTAGACCAATGTGTTTGGTGTCAGCTTCATTTGGTAGATATTTTCTGCTCAAATACTCTTAGTTACTGTCTTAGCTAGGGGTTCATGCTTTGGAATCATCTGATAGATGAGATTACCTTGTAGATAATTTTTATTATGATTATTTGGTAACTAAATCTCATTGAGACTGTCTTACCCCGAGATTTGCTTTCTCTCTTGAGAATTGGTTCATTGTTAAGTGTAAGAATGTTGAAATGCAATGTAAAAGGACAGGCTTATGCTAAAAGAGAGCAGTCTCCACAGCTGCCCCTTCAAATAAAGCCCAAACAGAAAGTTTCACATGGAGTGTCAGAAAGTTCGTGGATCCATTCATACCTAGCTTTGGAGTTGGGTTAAGATTTTCTCCCTGGGACTTACTTCAGCAGAGAACAGGTTAGAATTTTTAAGTATGAGCTTTTAGGAAATTAAAACAATCCATTGGAAAGCATAAAAGTAAATGAGTAAATAGAGTTAATAGATTTCTGAACCTAGGGATAACATGTAGCCAAAGCATGACTTTTAAGGATTTCTGAGTTGTCTTTGAACCTTCTGAAAGTCGCTTTCTCTGGACATCTTACCCCTCTTTCCCTCATTATTTTTTCTAGCCGAATTCTGTTCATTAGTCCAGAGTTAGGATTTGTTTTTCCTTGTTGAAGTTCAGTCTTCACCCATTGTTCGAAGCTAGTATCTGGACTGGATTGTTTCCCGAGTTGCACTGTTGCTTCAGGAGGAGTTCTCTTACCTGTAGTCTACATTGCCATGGCTCCGCCCACAGCCAGAGGAACATTACTTGTATTTCCTGTTTTAAAGCTCCCATTTTTAATGTACTTTGTGCTGAATTCCAGGGGGTTTTATTGTTGTTGTTTTCTTTTTTCTTTGAGGGAGACATTTGGCTCTTACTTGAAGAGATTACTGAGCTGTGATGAATCAAGCCTTTTTTTTGGGCTCCTAGTATTGATTCTGCCCTCTACTCCTGTTTAGTTAATGAGCCAATAAAAAAGTAGAAATCTTTGCTATTTTTTTTTGAAGGGGTTAATAGTTAGAGGCCTTTTTTGACCTAATTAGATAGTTTACTAAATTTATTTTGGAGTTGAAAGAGAACTGGGAGATTATCTAATCCAGCATCTTCATTGAGGAAACACACTCTGTCTGAGAGTAATGATAAGGTTCTTGTGTGTTTATTCTGAAGACTATCAGTACTTCAGTGTTTTGAAAGAGATTCTTTTTTAAAAAAAATATATTTTATTTATTTTTTTGATAGAGACAGAGATCACGAGTAGGCAGAGAGGCAGGCAGAGAGAGAGGAGAAAGCAGACTCGCTGCCGAGCAGAGAGCCTGATATGGGCCTCGATCCCAGGGCCCTGAGATCATGACCTGAGCTGAAAGCAGAGGCTTTAACCCACTGAGCCACCCAGGCGCCCTGAAATAGATCCTTTATAGCTCTTTTATATATTCATTTATCTTTCATAACACACTTACATAAGTTGGATGACTATTTTCCCCTCTGTATTAGGTAAAGAAATAGAGGCACACAGAAACAGATTAACACTCTTTTGCTAGGTAATAGTAAGGCTTGATAATAGTCACGCTGGATTGAGAACCAAGTTTTGGATTTGGTACATGAACTGACTCATTCTGTTTTCTGATAGAAAGTGCATATAAGTGAAATTTATGGACTAGGAGTCACTGCTCAAATATTTTCATTATTTATTATGTCTGTTATAATTAAGTAGAAGAATACCACAAACTTCAAATCTGTACCTACTCACTTTTTGCTATCATTAGTACTGTTCTTTGTTTATTCTGGTTTGTGTAAGCCTACTTTAAAGAAACTAGTTGCTTGGCCTGATACAAATGACAATTTTTTCTGAGGCTTTGTTTCCTTGTCTGTAGTATAAAACTGTCTTATAGTGTTGTTTAGGGTAATGGAGATAATGAATGCTAAACTAGCCTAGGCTCTAATAATGGCTGCTTATGTCTAAGCAGTTTAATTTCTAAGCACATTAATGTATAGAAAGTGATTTTAAGATAATAAAATGGTTGAGAATTTTACAAATATGTGTAATTTAGAGGATGTTCTCAAGTTTTTTTTATTTATATGACTAATAAGGTACATTTGGACCTCGAGTTTAGTTCTTTACAAAAGCAAAGAATTACTTTGAATAAATATTTCCTTCAGTAGAAAGTTAAAAACTTTTGTTTTGGCACACTCTTAAATTAAGATTTAACTGGAGGATTTTGTTTTCCTCTTGTATAGAGTTCTGCCATTTCTCAATAGGCTTTTTTATGGCCCACGTACGTGTTAGACGTTTTAAAATCTAGTAGTCCAGAACAAGAATCTCTTAATATCTTACTGATTTATTTACTTTGAAGGAAGAATGACTAATATGAGCAATTTTACATTTTCCCATTTAATATTTTGTCTGTTGTATACCAAATTATAGGTTTTTTGATGAGTTATATTTATGTTTCCATTTCATCACTCATACCAGGTCTCCACTAGTGTACAGAATTCTCAATCCATTTACCTTTGTGAAAGCTTGAAACAGCCATTAGATCTACTTCCTTATTTTCAGATATAATCACCTTAGTTAATTTTATAGCCAAGACTCTAATTTTAATTGTAAACAGTCATTTTATACTTAGTGGTTTATCTTTTTCCTTCATTATTATTTGTTGTACTTCGGTTTCATGATGTATATTTGAATCATGGTCATGATTTAAAGATCAGTGCATTATACTCAAGAACCCTTAAGAGACCCAAGTGGAATGGTTCTAGGCCTAATCTGTGCTCACCACTTGTGTGACTTGGGCAAGTCATTTTACTTCTGTGGGCCTTACTTTCTTTTTCTAAGATGTTTGGAAATTGACTCTGTATGAATTCTCTGGGAAGTTCTGAATTTGTAGTTTTGAACCAGTACTTTTTATGAATATTTAATAATATATATGTCATATTTTTAAGATGCTCTTTCATGGCAAAGGTGACAAAAAAGAAGGAATTAGAGTTACTGAAAAGCTAGATTAGAGTTTGGATTTGGGTGATGAAAAGGTTCTGGAGATGGATAGAAGTGATGGTTGCAGAATAGCATAATGAACTTAGCGCCATTGAGCTGTGTGTACACTTAAATGGTACGTTGTAGATAATGTATATTTTACCGCAATTTTAAAAAAGCTACTATAAAAAAAGTAGATTGAGGATCATGGAATTTAATATGAATACAGCACATTCAGATATATTTCTAAATCATATAGAAGCTTATGTTTGAAAATTTGCTTTTTATGGAAATGTAAGCTTATTTGTGTTTATCCTTTTTTTTTTTTTTTTTTTGGTCAGAAATATCTATGTTCTTAATGATTTGAATGCAGTTTGTTGTTTAACTTTTCCTGTACTTTTTCTTTTTCAGTAATTGGGGTGAGTATAAAGAGGAATTAGGAACCTGAATATACTCCTTATTTAAAGATATGCAGTATCCTTTTTCCAAATGATATCCTTTTAAAAGTATCACTCAAATTTCTAAACTTTATCTTAACCACTGTCGCAGTATTATAGTCTTTGGAATTTTAGTTGAATTTCAAGGAATTTAAGTATCAGTTTTTATCATACAGAAATTTAAGATGAATAAAGACAACTCCAGAATATTTTAAGGAGGAAATTATTTCTTTGTCTAAAAGTAACAGGCAAAGGTTTATGTGGAACTTGTTTATAATATATCAGTGTTTTTTAATCTTTGTATTTTTCTCCCAGCTTTTTTATAGCCTATATTCAAAGGAATTAGGCTTATCAAACCTTAAGTCATTTTTATAGTACAGAGTTAAATGTTTTAACACCTGCCTGCATAAACAGGCTTTTCCAAGGGTGTACCAGAATTAGAGTGAAATTGATCGATTTGAAAAGAAACCCTTCTCCACTAATTGAGAACCATTTGACTAATACGAATGACCATGTGTTGTTATCCATGGCTGTTCAAGAACTCGTATTCAGTGTGGCACTCCTCTTAATTTGAGACAAATGTAAAGTCACCTCTTTTTTGTGTGTTAATAGTGCTTAGTTCACAGTTTGCTCTTACTTTAATTTTTCTTTTGCCTCTTTACCTAGGAAGTCAGTGAGGTTATACCTTATCAAATAAAAGTATCTGGGGAGAGCTACTGATCTTACCTTATTCTATCAACCAGAGTTACTACTTTAGGGTAACCCAGGAAGTATTAGTAACTCCTGTTCATTGTTTGCATCAGTGGTAATGAAGGCTAGAAAGAATTGTTTTAAAACAATTGCTTTATTTACAGTTACAGTAATTTTTTTATTTCTTTGAGAAAAATTGAATCTCAAAACAAATTTTCTTCAATTTTAAATACATCATATCAAGGTATTGTATTTACTTTTTTTTCATTAATGAGCAGATTTTAGAAAGTTCTGTGACTATTGGGGGGGCACTCCTGTTAATTTTTAAAAATAAATTTGGTTATGCCAATATGCTGCTGCTTCAGAAAATTAAAAATTTAGTCCCGGTTTAATTTGTCTTTCTCTGGTCTCGGGAAGTTTGGGATTTCCGGTACTTAAGTAATTGTGTTGTGGTCCCTAGCTCTGAATGATTTTACAAGTGGGATATATTTTGAATATGGAACACCTAACTTTTGATGTCTCATATAAAAGACATTTTTTACACATTTTTCATACTTCATAATTTATTTTCAGAGGGACTACAATGTGTATTACCTATTGAAAGCATTTTTCCCCCCAGCTTTTATGGGGAAAGGCAGAAGAAAAGTTAATAGAAGGAAAGTTAATACCTACTTTTATAATATTGGTAGCCTTTTAAAAGTTGTTTCCCAGGAGGTTTTCTTATGAGCAAATTATCTCATTTTATTACTGCCTGCCTTCATGGGATCTGTCCTAACATTGTTGGAGAGAATAACAAACATCCACAATACATCTTTTCCGTGGATATAGCATTGAGGATAAAGTCACTGTTTACCATTTATCACATAGATGGATATTTTGTATATTAAAGGACTACTATGAAAACAATTGTGTTAATGTTGCATTATTACAGTACATGTTTAAAGATAAGGAGTAGATTTTTAAGTCCACAGTGCATTCATGCTTCATATATTGTTTATTCTTGTGGTTTTATTTTTACTTTAGGGATTTATTCTTCGTTACCTGTTGAAGTTCCTCTGAATCACAAACGATGTGTTTGTGATCTAACCCAAGCTGATCGTCTTGCCCTCTATGATTTTGTAATGGAGGAGACGAAGAAAAAACGCTCTGATTCGCAGATTATTGAAAATGACAGTGATCTCTTTGTAGACTTGGCTGCCAAAGTCAATCAAGGTTTGAGATGAATACCATGTTTTTATATTTCTTAATTGTCATTTCATTCTTTATGTGTTACTAAGATTTAGTTTTCAGACCACTTTGAATTGAATTAGGATGGTTTTTGCATTATCTGATATTCTCATATATGTTAAGATGTTTACTCAGCACATCAAATTTTCTCTCTGACTTTTACATTAAGTGTATCTTCCTTCTGCAAGATTGTTACTTACAGCTGTGCTGGTCCTTTAACCTTTGTACTTTAGGTTCAACTAATGGCTAGAGAAAAGGACTGATTTAAAACAGCCTATTTCTTAAAAACAAAAACAAAAACGATTCTTTTTTTTTTTTTTAAGATTTTATTTATTTATTTGACAGAGAGATCACAAGTAGGCAGAGAGGCAGGCAGAGAGAGAAGAGGAAGCAGGCTCCCTGGCTCCCTGCTGAGCAGAGAGCCCGATGCGGACCTTGATCCCAGGACCCTGAGATCTTAACCTGAGCCAAAGGCAGAGGCTTTAACCCACTGAGCCACCCAGGCGCACCAGCCTATTTCTATAATACAGAATTTTTAGGATGTTTTTAGATGCATGGAAACATGTTGAAATATGGGATGATTGTGGTCTTTCTTCCTGCTAATTCATAAGAATTTAAAAGCTTCCAATGATATAATAATTTTATATTATTCTTTGATTAGATAATAGTCGAAAAAGTCCAAAATCTTACCTTGAAATCCTGGCAGAAGTGAGAGATTATAAAAGAAGACGCCAGTCCTATAGAGCTAAGAATGTTCACATAACCAAGAAATCATATACTGAGGTAAGTTTTATTATATAATCTTTTAGAGCTTTCTTGAGAACCAAAATTTCCCTTAGTTTTCTAAATCTGCTCTGTGGATTTCCGCAGTTCCTTAGAGGTTATCTGAAAGAAAGTATCTTCAAGGCAGCCACACCTGATTTGTGTTTGCTCCATTCCTTTCAGATCCACTGTGCCAGGCAAAGGCTTTTCAGAGTACAAAAATCTTATGTGAAGAGCCTGTACAATCTTAAAAAAGTATCATTATGTCATGATAAAAGCATAGATTTTGGCCTTAGACCTGTGTTAGAGTTTTGATCCTGCTGTTTATAATTGGCTGTTTGACTTGAATAGCTTATTTGAACATGTTAAGTATCAATACTTTTCATTTTAAACATTTTATGTAGATTTATAGGGTTGTTACATGAATTGATTAAGAATGCATGTGGACACAGAAATTGACTGGTCAACAAATAGCCTTTGTCTTTGCCTTACAGAAATTTTAGCATGCTTTTGTGTACTCTTGAATATTTGGGCTTAAAAAATGTCTGGCATAAATTATACTTTCATCTCTTGATATATATATATATATCTAGACTTCTTTTCAGACTTCCTTTAGTGGATAAAGCTGATGAATATTTTGGTACATGAATTACCTTACCCAGACTCTACAAATGATTTCCTCATTGAATCTCTAAATTCTTACCACATTATTTCTTACTTCTTTTATGATTTCTAAGACTGTCCAGAATCTGGCCTCATTTAATCAAATATTTTCTTTTGTTTTAGTCAAGCATGTCTCTTAAACTATATCTGATTACACACATTTACTCTTATCTTTGTGCCCAAATAACATGTTGTTTGCTCACCTGAATTGGTATTTGTCCTTGCTGTCTTAAATCTTGATAAGTTTAAGGCCCACTGTCTCCATGAGGTGCTTCTTCCCTGGTTGATTGCTATTGTGCTCTCTGTACCACATAGCTTAGCACTTAAAATCTCCTGCTGTTCTTTTTAGAATTGCAGTATATATTCTAGAGTTATCTCTTCCAGTAGAGGTCTGGGACCATGTCATACTACCTAATACTTGGTGGCTCATCAGTTGTTTCTTCTCTCGTCTCATGACCTTGTAGTCAAGTGTAAATGTTGCTGTTCATGTTCTTCACAATTTTATGGCTAACTTCTTATTATGGAAATATTCAAACATATACTCAAGTGAATGGAATAGTCTAATGAACCCTTTTTGTCCCTGACACTCAGCCTCAACAATTATCAACATATGACTTTGTCATTTTATTTATATTCTCACTTACTCCCTCCTACTGTCTCCTTCCTCCACATTAAATAATTTTGGAATCAGATGCGAAATACCTTTCATCTGTAAAAACTTCAGTGTTTATAAATCTTTCAGTAATTTATCATTTCTAGTCATGGCTTTGTCATTTTATCTCTTTCTAGCTTCATTCATATCAAAATTTTTGTTTACTTTGGATTAGAACCTAAACTTTGTCAAATTTTAGTAAAAAATTTATTACCTCCTGTACTTACTATGCATAACACCGCTGTTGGGTAGGTAAAGATTAAATGGCACACAGAGTCCACCCGCAAGGAGCTTAGTATAGTTTAACCAGTGAAACTCTGAAAATACAGTTTGCTTTAAGTGATAAAAAAGTGAGATCAAAGTATGTGAGAGAAAGGAGCAATTCTTTTTAAAAGATAAGATTGGTATAGGCTTTATAGAGAACATAGCAGCCAAAGGAAGGGGAGAAGGAGGAATGGTAAAGAATGTCTATTCATAGGCTCTTTCCTATGTGGTGAACCTGGAAACTGTCCAGTAACATTCAGGCCTTGTGGAGCTCACGTAGAACTATTACTAATCTGGAGTTATGTTGGGCTACTGTGGAAGTGCTAGAGCTGGGAGTGGGAATTTAGGTATCTGTGTGTGACTCATGTCACATGTCTTAGATTTTTACAAGAAAATATGGTAGAGGAGGGGAAATGGTGGATAAGGATATTCCAGGTTGAAGGACTAGTGTTCGAAAAACATAAAAGTGCAGGAGTTTTCCAGAGACCCATCAGTAATCCAAGGTGCCTAGAGCTTAGGGTTTCTGAACTATCCAGTAAGAGATAAGGCTGGTTTCAATTACGTGATAAAGTGAAATCATGAAAGGCTTCAAAGGCTCTATTAAGGATTTTAGACATTGTTCCATTTTACTTTGGGAGCCACTGAAAGTTTCTTTAAAGTAGGGAGAAAGTCAGTCCTGAGCTATATAGTATGTGTCTTTGAGATTACCCCTTGTTCCCTGTGCCTTTTGTTTTTATCTATCATCTATCTATCTATATCTATCATCATCTGTCTATCTAGGAGAGATCAGGAGTGGGGGGTGGAGGAAGGGTAGAGGGAGAAGCAGACTCCGTACTAGGCAGGGACCTTGATGCAGGACTCGATCCCAGGACCCTGGGATCATGACCTGAGCTGAAGGCAGACACTTAACTGACTGAGCCACTCAGGCACACTGCTTTTTTAATTTAAATTCAGTTATCCCCTGTACCTTAAAACATTTCCTAATTAGGCATGAGGGAAGTGTAAGCTATTTTAGTTTCATCTGTGCCTCCCAATTGACCAGCCCTGTGCTTGTTGTTGGCATGGAAAAATGGGAAAGAAAAAACCTCCAAGTGGTTCTTAGAGGTAAGGGACTTATATAGTCTCTTTAGGAAAGTATCTGGGTAGTGACTAGAATGTTTCATATTTTGTCAGTCGTATTGATGTAATTATAAAATTAAAAAAATTTTAATAGCAAATAATCTGAAATGTACAAATAAGTTGCAAAACAAAAAATAATACAAAGAACTCCTGAATATCCTTTACCCAGATCACCTGTTGTTAACATTTGTCCCATTTGCTTGTCATGTGTACTATCTGTGCATTTTTCTCTCTTTTGATCTCTAACTGTACATTATTTTTTTTCTGAACTATTTGAAAGGAGGTTACATACCCATGATCTTTTTGTTGCTAAATACTCAGTGTGTACTTCTTAAGAATAGGGTAGTTTTCCTAACATGATCATAATACAGTGATCACCTAGCAAGTTTATCTGTAATTATAGTACTTTCATCTACCATTCATATTCCAATTTAACCATTGACTTTTTTATGTTTTTCTAAACTGCTCATGACCCACAGTCCATTCTGATTGTTAATCGTGATTTTTCTAGCATTATATAATTTTTTTAAAAATCTTTCTTATCTGACATTGGGTACTTATCTCTCCTGAGGTAATTCGAGATGTCATAAACGTGCACATGGAAGAACTCAGTAGTCATTGGCAAGAAGAGCAGGAAAGAGCAGAGGATGATGCTGAAAAGTATGTCATGGTGTTTACTGGTGAAAATACTCTTTATTTAATCTGTTACATTATAATTATTTAACTGAATTTTAGATTTCCAAGACCATTAATAATATCACACCATAATTCATTAAAATGCTTAAATTGTTGCATGTTATCATTGCTTAAGATTATTGTGCTAGAGCTTTTCTGTTGATGTTGCTCTTTGACAGTTTTGGAGAGACAAATATATTGGTGAAATAGAAAAGATAAGAAACATGTAAGGGCTATATTTCTTTGCCCTCTCATATAGAATATAAGGTTATATGCCTTTCTCTATCGACCCTATATCATTGTTCTAGTTACAGAATATTCAACTTTAAGCTAGTGTGTCAGTGTGTCTTTGGTGGAGACTAGTGGTTAAAACGAACTGTTCTGTGTTTCAGGAATGAAGAAAGGCGGTCAGCTTCAGTGGATTCACGGCAGTCTGGTGGGAGTTATTTGGATGCTGAGTATTCACGACATAGAAAGGATCGGAGTAGGAGCCCACATAAACGAAAAAGAAATAAAGATAAGGATAATAACTGGGACTCGAGAAGAAGGAAAGACAGGTAAGTCTAACACTGCATCATCTGATGTTGAATTGTTTACTCTTGAAAAGTAAATAAATCCTGCTGTAGACAATGTTGAGAAAATGGGTTGTAAGGAGAGTAGGTTATTGATGAGAATTCTTATTATTTGATTTTAGGTCCAGTAACCATACCTCTGGTGGTATAGTTCTCTAGGGGCCTGAATCGATATGGGTTTCCCTCTTTTACTCCTAGTTTCCTAGCCAGGACATAGGGAAGTAATGTCTAGGTAGGAAGTTATCTCTGTAAACAAGGTATTTGCCCAGATCTCTTTTTTTCTGTTCCTTCCTCCCTCCTTTTTCTTATCATTTCTTTCTCCTGCTGATTCCTGAGTTAAAGGGTCTGTAGGGTCAGAAAAAAGATCCAAACTTTAATTCAAGTCAGTTTTGCCCTTGTTAAAATCACTGGTAGAATTTTGACAACTGGAAAGATATGAACTAATAATAAAATAATGAATTTAAATCACTTGGCGATCTATTCCAGTAGTCCAGCTGCTTACAGGGCATCTATCTGGATCTCAGTGTTAGGTCTCTAACTGAACTCTTTCTCGTACTGACCCTCTTTCCCCAGTATTCCCTATTCTGGTTAATGGGACAACCATCATCTGTTCCCCTAAGCCAGAAATCATGGAGTTATTTTAGTTGCTCCTTTTTTATTCCTACCATCTGGTTAGTTCCTCATTGCTATCAGTTCTACCTGCAGATACCTGTACATGCACCTCGTCATCTCTATCTTTACTGCTGTCCACATGGAAAATGATCATTTTCCTAATTGTTTTACCGACCCGTAAGCTTGTGCCATATGGAGTCATCCCTGCTTTACTGCCTGAGTGGATTGTCACTCTTAAAACTCTTCAGGGGCAAAATCCACATTGTTTAGAATGGCTCCCAAGACCTCCAGGGTCCGGCTTTGGCTACCCATCCTTGTGTTTTGCCACTACCCCATGAAATACTGAATTATGCTTTAGCTAGCCTGAATTACTTACAGTGCCTCATCTGTACTGTGCCTCATTTATACCTTTCTGTGTCAGGTTCTGCTGCCTAATTTTTATTTTTTAAAGCGTGCTTGGTCTTTTAAGACCCAGCTTAATCATTTCCATGAAACCTTTTACCACTCAGAGGCAGAGCTGATCTTTCCGATTTTGTTAGCACTCCGCCTGCCGTATATTTTTTATTGAATTTAAGTTCTTACTCTCCCTACTAGACTGAGCTCCTTGAAGGCAAATCCATATCTTATTTAGTAGTATATGCACAGTATCTGTCTAGTAATAGCATCTCAAATGGTATCTTGTCCCTCTCCAGGGCCACTGGTCATCAGGAATTAGTAATGCTTATTGGTTTAATAATTTTGCTCATCTTACTGTCATTTAGTTCGTAGGTTTAAAGCTAGCTGTGATTTAGTCCTCTTAGAAAAATGAAATACTTGCTTAGTAATCCCTTTTGATTCATATAATGATATTTTGTAATAAGTATACACAAATTAACTTAATTATCACAGTTATTGTGTTCTTTTACTTCTTTCTGGTTTGTTAATGCTTCTTCCATTGAAGTAATTTTTGGCATCTCTGATCAGTTATTGATTTAAATACATTAGACAGCTTCAAATGTAAATATGAAATAATTTGCTTTTAGAGAGGATGTATTTAAAGTTTAAATAGTATTAGTATGAAGTACTTCTCAGAAGTGCAGCCCTGATCTTAATGAATTGTATGGAGTTGATAGGAAGCAGCATAAGGATATCAGACAATTTTTGAATTCTGTCTACGACTTTCATATTTTATTTGGAATGAATTCTCTGGTATATATATATTCAAAGTTCATTTTAAAGCTAATCTCTAGGGGCACCTGGGTGGCTCATATAGTTAGGTGTCTGCCTTTGGCTCAGGTCATGATCCCAGAGTCCTGGGATCAAGCCCCACATCAGGCTCTCTGCTCGACAGGAGGCCTGTTCTCCCTCTCTCACTCTCCCGCTTGTGTTTCCTCTCTCACTCACTCTCTCTCTCTCTGGGAAATAAATAATAAATACATATCTTAAAAAAAAAATAAAGCTGAACTCTAAGATGCATTAAAAAAAAAATCTCATTTTGCTTATCCCCATGTCAATTTTGCCCTTTAGTTTTAATGATTCATTTTTCATATTTACTCTTTTTTTTTTTTTAAAGATTTTATTTGTTTGATACAGAGAAACACAGCCAGAGAGGGAACATAAGCAGGGGGAGTGAGAGAGGGAGAAGCAGGCTTCCCGCCAGGCAGGGAGCCCGATATGGGGCTCGATCCCGGATCTCTGGGATCATGACCTGAGCCAAAGGCAGTCACTTAACCAACTGAGCCACCCAGGCGCCCTCATATTTACTCTTAAAGAAAATTACTGTTTAGGGGCCTCTGGCTCTCTTAGTTGATAGAGCATGTGACTCTTGATCTTGGGCTCATGATTTCAAGCCCCACAATGGGGGTAGAGCTTACTTAATTAAAAAAAAAGTATTGTTTAGTTCTGAATGCATGTTTTAGGTTGTTCTGAAGTATGTTACTGGCGAATTACTATTTTAAAGTTCTGGTGTTAAAATGTTTATCATTTTTAATACCTTTTTTTCCACTCCTTTCATTTCAGGGATGAGGAAAGACATCATAGTCATAAAAGGAGAAAGCAAAAAATATAATGAGGTATTTGTGCATGTATTAATTATGCTTATGCCATGATAGCCAGTATGACATTTTAATTATAGTTACTTTAAGTAGGAGAATGTTTATATGACTTGTTTAGTACTCAGATCATTCATTTTCAGTAAGTACTTATATTTCAAACCATGAGTACACTCTTATGTCTTATAACTTTGTTTTACTTACATTTTAATAGATGATTGCTTCCTATTATAGATTGTTTCATTCTTTGTGATAACTTATATATCAGAAAATTCTTTAAAGTCCCTACTTAAGCTATATAAACAATACATGAATACATTCTCATTTTAAAAAATGAAACCTTACAGCTAAGGTTAACGTCCTCTCGTCCCCTTGGAACACAACCTGTAATCCCTGTGGCTGCCTCAGTGACAGTGATTGAAGCCGTACCAGTGAAATGTAATTGAGAAAAACAGCCTAAATATCTGTCAGAAAGGGAATGGCCTGGCTAAATAAAATATGGTATAGTCATGTGATAGATTACTATATTGGATTTAAAAGAAATAAGCTTTATATTAACATGGATAGGTCTCAGAAACATAATGCCAAGTGAAAATAGCAAACTGCAGAAACATGTATACAAGTTATATTTATGTATAATATAATACTGTACATTTTCTGTGACCACATATATATGTAAGTATTTTTAAAGGTTTAGAAGAACCCATACCAAACTCATAACAGTAATTATTTGGGGGAGGAGGTACCGATGGGAGAGATGAGGAATGAAAACCAGGATTGAGAGGGTGGTCAAAGAAGACTTTAGCTTGGGGCGCATCGTTAAGCGTCTTCCTTCGGCCCAGGTCATGATCCTGGAGTCCCGGGTTCGAGCCCCACATTGGGCTCCCTGCTTGGCGGGAAGCCTGCTTCTCCCTCTCTCACTCCCCCTGCTTGTGTTCCCTGCCTAGCTATGTTTCTCTCTGTCAAATAAAGAAAGAAAATATTAAAACAAAAAAAAAAGAAGAAGAAGACTTTAGCTTTATCCATAATACATTAATTTTTTAAAGGTAATTCATCTTTTACTTATTAGTTAAAAGTAGATTTTAGTTAAAATTAAAAATATACTGTTGTTTTCTTTTTATGTAAATCATCTTTATTGAGGTACTGTTTATATCAAATAAAATGCACCCATTTTAAGTGTACATTTCATTTGATTTTGACAAACATACCCTAGCCAATGAAGTCATCAGCTTGATCAAGATAGAGAACATTTCCATCACCCCCCAAAGTTCTTATATACCCCATTTACCAGTCAGTTTCTCTGTGCAACCACAGATCTAGTTTTTGTTGCTATTAGATTAGATTTATCTTTTAGATTTCATATAAATGGAATACTATATAGGTACTTTCTTCCACTCTACATAGTTTTGAGATTGACCCATGTTTTGCATGTCAGTCGTCTCTTCCTTTTTGTTTGTAGTATATTCTGTTGTATGATAGGTCACTAGGGGGAAACGTGGCCATTAAATGTTAATCTCCTGTCTAGTAGCAATATTTTGAATCTTAGAAACTCAGGGTAAAGATTCCAAGGTGAGTTCCAAATAGAAATGAAAATTTACTTATTTTAATAAGTAACTGACAGTGACAGAAAGGTTGACTGGATTTAGATCAGACTGGCTGTTAGGCTTGAGGTATAAAAAACAGCTGTCAGATTTACAAGTTGGAAATTAACACTTTACTTGCCAGTATGAAAAGTCTTCTTATTGCTGTTGTACTTAATTTCTAAGTATATAAAATTCAGATTTAAGAATCTTAAGGACTTTGGTGTTATGTAATGGTGAAGCATGTGGAATTGCTGCTTTTGTCCTTTGGTACCATTTGAATTAATCAGCAATTTTATATGTTGTAACTTAACTTATTATTTTGTTTTTCAATGTGATTTCAATGATTTTGCTGGTGGAAGAAACTAAAAAGTGAGATTGAAAGGCATGCTTGGATTTTTAATAGAAGAGAGAAAGTGGAAGGAAGTGTGTTGTTGGACTTAAGGAAAAACAGGATAGGTGGAAAAAGGAGATCATCTAAACCAGAGTGCTTGCTTCCACAGTATATGTACCCGAATTGGAAGGGCACAGAGAAGATGAGCATGGCCCCTATGCAAGGATGAGAAGTAAAATATAACCAGAGTTCTTTATAGATTTTTAAGTATAATACCAACTACTGCAAACTATCCAATAAAATAGATTTCGATGGTAAGAGGCTTTGTTTGATCCTTGCACATATTAATTTTCCATGCTTATTTATATCCTTCACTGGATTATGGGCTCTTTGAGAGAAAGTCTTATACCTTTATCAATATAACCCGCATGCCTAGCATAGTAGTTGTCAATTTATCGTTTTAAATTTTGGCAGAAGCATTTACAAGCCCCAGTCACCTACCATCTAATTTTTGATTTATAAAATACTGATATTAGTAAGTACTATAACTGCTATCCATCTTACCTATTTATTAAGTCCTACCTCAGATGGCATCTTCTTACCTACATTTATGATCTACTGGCCATTAACAATTTTCTCTGCTGAACCCTTTAAAAAGCACTAAGGATAGTTGACGTTTATTGAGCAGTTATTATGTAGCAGACTGAGCTTTTCAAAAATATATATGTAAAGTAGACATAACAATGTTTACCATTTTAGCTGTTTTTAAGTGCATAGTTCAGTGGCATTAATAATCACATTGTTGTACAGCCATCACCACTATACCTTTCAAGAATGTTTTCATCAACCCAAACTGAATTTTTCTCTACCTGTTTAACAGCAGCTCTCCATTTACCCCTTCCCCCAGTCCTTGGTAACCACCACTCCACTTTCTGTCTCTATGAATTTGACTATTCTAGGGACCTCATATAAGTGGAATCAGTCATAGAGTATTGTGTGTGCGTTTGTGTGTGTGTGTGTGTGTCTGGCTTTTATTTGGTGTTTTCAAGGTTCATCCATGTTGTAGCATGTATCAGAAATTCATTTAAGGCTGAATAATACTCCATTATGTATATATTCCATATTTGTTCATCCACTCATCTCTATTGGTGGGCATTTGGATTATTTCCAACTTTTGACTGTTGTGAATAACACTACTGTGAACATGGCTGTCCAGAGAGCTGTTTGAGTCCCTGTTTTCACTTCTTGTGGATGTATACCTCGAATTGGAATCACTCTGTCATAGGTAACTCTAGGTTTCATTTTTTGAGAAACCTCCATGGTGTTTTTCCATGGGGCCTGTACATTTTACGTTCCCACCAGCAGTGCAGCAAGGATCCTGTCTCTCTCTGTCTTTGGCAACACTTGGTATTTTCTGGTGTTGTGTATGTGTGTGCGTGTGTGTGTGTGTGTGTGTGTGTGTGTGTTTGGTGATAGCCTTTCTAATGGGTGTGAAGTGGTATATCTTTGTGGTTTTGATGAGCTCTTTGTATTAAACATATTTAGTTCCCAGGAAACACTCTGAGGTGTAAAGACTAGTATTTTCACCATTTTAGAAATGAAGAAATTGAGGCTCAAGGAACTAAATAACTTGCTCTAGTTTTCAAAGGGAGTGGTGGAGCTGGAGGCCCAGTTTAGGCAGTCTTGCCCCAGGGTTCATGCTCTTTCAGTACTCCCTCCTGTATTATAGTTACTTACTCAAGAATTACTTGCGTCTCCAGTTAGGTTTTAAAATTTTTTGAAAGTAAAATATGTGTGATTATCTTTCGGTCCCCAAAATGCTTAATATGATTCCTTGAATGATGTAGGTAATTAATGTTTATGGATAAGAAAATTTAGGCATAGAAATGCTTAATTATTTTCCCCACGTCATACAAACAGTGCAAAAGAGATTGGAATTAGCGCCTCTGCTCTTAAACACTATTACAGACTTTTATTTACTTATTAATTTTTAAAGATTTTTTTTTTTAATAAAGTAATCTCTATAACCATCGTGGGGCTGGTACTCAACCCCAAGATCAAGAGCTGCATGTTCAGCTGACTGAGCCAGCCAGGCACCCCATACAAACTTTCATTAACTGTGGACAATTTTGAATGGACTTATATCATGGTAGTGTCTGCATTTCATAATAATCTCTGCATATATCCACCAAGTTCTCTGAACTCCTTTATAAAATCTGAAAGGAATGAACATTTTACCACCTACCATTTTATTAAATGCAAACTGATTCGTAAACAAACTTGCTTTGTATCTTTTTTTAAAAAAAAGATTTTATTTATTTATTTGACAGATCACAGATAGGCAGAGAGGCAGGCAGAGAAAAAGGGGGAAGCAGGCTCCCTGCTGAGCAGAGAGCTAGATGTAGGAATTGATCCCAGGACCCTAAGATCATGACCTGAGCCGAAAGCAGAGGCTTAACCCTCTGAGCCACCCAGGCACCCCTTGCCTTGTATCTTGATACCTATTAATTAGATACCAAAGTTCGTACAGTGCTCAACTTTATGTTTCACATGAAGACCTAAAAATCAAAATCTCACAGTACCTTCTAAAATTAAGAATGTTCGACAGTTAAATGCCAGGTTCTTGGAGGAATCTTAGCCGACATAAGAAAGTTGGAAGCAGCTGAGGAAAAATTGAAACCTGCTCTGTCCTCCTGTATACTGCCTCCTATCTCTCCTACTCCTCTTAAAGAGGATGTGGATATGGTTTTTAATCGACCACAGGAGAAGGGTGTTTATGCTGAAGTTAAAGAGGGAGGCATTTGTGAGCAAAAAGAAATTTAAGGAAACTTCTCAAATATTTAGACTGGTTTTGGTCCCTTTAAATTACCTGTTGTCAAGGTGCCTGCTGTGCAGAGCCCAGGGTACTGATTACATTCAATAGGAAACTGAGCCTGTCACTCAGATTTAATTAGATCAGTGATCTCCAAGTCTTTGTCACCGAGTAAGGCTGATTGGATAATTTCAAGCCTTTTAGTGAAAGTTGTCAAAAGGTAAATTTTACATAAAATATTTCAAGTTGGCTCTGAAAAGAAATTTTAAACACCTCTATGTTATGTCGCACAGAGGTATGAGTACTATAAAAGTGTGTGTAGGGTCTTTACTACTGTCTTTGAGGACATTTTTCATGTTTAGTTAGTGCTTAAAGGTCCAGGAGTTCTGGTGTGAGGCTTTGTTGCACTGAGTATAAAAAAAGAAAGTCTGCTTGTAGGTTTTGAGTATGTTTATGAGGCTAATTTCTTTGTATGTAGCTTGCTTTTGAGTTGTTATAATTGAGCCAGCAGGTAAGTATGTTAATTATTAAGCTGAATGTCTACTTACTATATTTGTATTTTCTATTCTGGCCACAGATTTGGGAGTCTGGTGTTATGGAAAGTTCTTACAGCTTTTGGATATTTGGATTGACACGAGCAATTTCTATTGTTCCTTTTCAGGAAAGAAAAAATTAAGATTTGTCAGGCTCAAGGGACTGCAAGTTGGATTCATCTTTACCGAGCAGGTTGAGTCAGTTTCCCATCCAAAACCCAGTATGGTCACCTAAGAGAAAGGATGTCGCCATAAAATAGAATATAAACTTCAAACTTACTTTTAGTCCTTTGGTATAGTAATAAATGGGAGGAGGCACTTGCAGCTTGAAAAATTGCGAGGTGTCCTGGGGGTTAAGTGTCGACCTTCCACTGAGGTCATGATCTCCAGGTCCTGGGATCTAGTCCTTTTCAGGCTCCCAGCTCAGTGGGGAGTCTGCTTCTCCCTCTCCCTCTGCCCCCCCCCCCCTGTTTGTGCTCTCTGTGTCAAATGAATTTTAAAAAAATAAAAAAAAATTTCTATACACAGCATCTGGACAATGTTAAATTAAGGAAGACTGCAGGCTCCAGAGAGGCCATGCCTTCTGAGAATCATACCTTGTGGCACCAATTAAGGGATTTGGAGTTGGGTTGCTTGAGTACTATGTTTATGAGGCAAATTTCCCATAATCATGGAACTTTGGTAACCCATGTTTTTCTTCTAGCTCCAAGCCACGATTCCTCTTCTAGTATGAGAAAGCTAATTAAGGGGAGCTTTCAGGAATCCAGAGAGATGAAGCATGAGCCTGGGCTTTACTTGCTATTGCTGACACTATTTAATACAAGTGAAACACTTGTAAGTAATAAAGTCTTCACATAATAGAAGGAATAGCCTTGATCAAAGGGGGCACTGAGATGAGTGAGATGGATACAATACAGGTCTGTCTCTTCACTGTGACCTGGGACACTTTAATCTTTCCATGACTCCTGTTCCGTATCTATAGATTCAGAATAACAATTTGCTCTCAATGGTCACGGTGAGATTTGGAGAGAATGAATATGATTTGCCTTACATAGTGTCTGATTGATGACAAGTACTAAATACCTGCTGTTATTATTTGTAACAAACTTGTGAATATTTTCTTTCTGCTCTGCCTTCTATGTTGGACCAATCTAGATACCTGTCTCATGCCCTCGGAGTATTCTGTCTTACTGTAATATTAGCACACATGCCATACGACATTGAAGACTCCGTAGAGGAGTGTATATAGGGAAGTGCTCCACATTATCTACCTCCAGGGCATGTGCACAGCTGGCAGGCATCTGTATGGCTGACCAGCATAAAAATACTGAAATACCTCTAATATGCTGGGTAAATAATTGCTGTCCCTAGCCTCACCTCCCATCTCCTCTTCTTTGCCATGTTAATTCTTGACTGTCTCCTAGGCACCACCATGATCCAGCAAATAACGGGTGTGAATGGGGGAGGGGGAATGGGAGCAGCTATCCAGAATCCAACTCACCGCTAGAGGCCTTGGAGTATCCTGCTCCAGAGCTAAGGGTGGCTGGTGGCTCCTCTGATTAATTGATGACTGTGCAGTCAGCCTCTCCGCCAAACAGTGATACCATTGTTAACATGGGATGTATTATTCCATTTCTCACTTTGCCCCATACAGTGGGCTCTGTGTGCAGGTTACTATATTGGGGGGATACTGATCATGGACATGGTTACACACACTTGCATAAGAAGCTGTAGTGTAGAGTAAGCAGAATCATCAAAAATCCAAAAGAAGAAGATAGGAAGAAAAAGAAGGAAAGAACAGATAAGTAAAAAAATAGCAAGAAGGTAGATTTAAACCCAACCATATTGACCTTATTAAACATTAAATGTAAATGTTCTAAGCACTCAAAAGGCAGAGGTTGTCAAATTGGATAAAAAGGCAAGATCTAGGTGTATGTTGTCGATAAGAAACCCATTTTAGGGGCACCTGGGTGGCTCAGTTGGTTAAGCGGCTGCCTTCGGCTCAGGTCATGATCCCAGAGACCTGGGATCGAGTCCCACATCAGGCTCCCTGCTCGGGAGCCTGCTTCTCCCTCTCTCATTCCCCTTGCTTGTGTTTCCTCTCTGGCTGTGTTTCTCTCTGTCAAATAAATAAAATAAAATAAAATAAAATAAAATAAAATAAAGAAAACCCATTTTAAATATAAGGACACAAAGAGGTTAAAAATAAAAAGATAGGGAAAATGTGTCATGTTAACACTAAACAAAAGCTATTTTTACAATCAAAGTAGACTTCAGAACAATGAATGTTACCAGAGATAAAGAGGAACATTTCACCATGTCAAAGCATTCAGTTCATCAACAGGACATAATAATCCTAAATATATGTGCACCTCATGAGAGTTTCAAAATACCTACAACAAAGACACACAGGACTGAAGGGACAACAGGGCAAGTTCACAATTACAGTGGAGATCTCAGCATTTGTCCCTTAGCATTCATAGCCTGAGCTGACAGCACTTCAAGAAAGAGATAGAAGTGTTGCACAACTGACATTTGTAGAACACTCCACTTGAACAACCAGCAGACTATTCTTTTCATACACACTTGTGATAGTGATCAAGATCATGTATCTGGGCCATAAAACAACTCCCAGTGCACTGGAGAGGATTGAAATCACACAAAGTATTACTCTGACCACAATACAATCAAACTAGAAATCAAAAAAAGATATTTGAAGAATCCTCAAATATTTAGAATTAAACAACCTACTTCTAAATTACTCATGGGCCAAAAATTATAAGGCGAATTAGAAAATACTTTAAACTGAATCAGAACAAAAGCACAGCATATCAAAATTTGTGGGATGTGGCTAATGCGTGCTTAGGACATTTACGATATTAAATGCTTGACCAAGAAAAGATGAAAGTGTTACATTTATGACCTAAGCTCCCATCCTGAAACACTATAAAGATCAAATTAAGCAGAAGGAAGCAAACAACAGAAATCAATGAAATAGAAAACTTAAAAGCAGTAGAGAAAGTAAATGGAGCCTAAAGCAGATTTAACAAAAATGTCAACGGGCATCTGGGTGGTGCAGTCAGTTAAGCGTCCAACTCTTGGTTTTGACTCAGGTAATGATTTCAGGGTTCTGGGGTAGAGCTCTGTGTCAGGCTCCATGTTTACTGCAAAGGTCTATTAAAGTTTCTCTGTCCTCTCTCTGCCCCTTTCCTACTGCACTCTCGTTCTCTCTCAAATAAATCTTAAAAAATAAAATAAAAATGATGAATAAAATTGACAAGCCTCTAGGCAAATGGATCTGACCACACTCCAGCCAGGAGGAAAAAGAAAAAAAAAAGGGGGGGACACAAATGATTGATATCAAGAGTGAACATAAAAAAGAATGAACCTGGAAAAGTTGCTATAGATTCTACAGACTTTAAAATGGGAAAAAGGGAGTGTCATAATATGCCAATAAATCCAACAACTTAGATGAAATGGATAAGTCCCTTCAAATACACAAGTTACATAGATCTACTCAAGAAGAAGCAATCTGAGATACTCAAATCCAATAAACATATTGAATTCAGTTAGAAACTTTACCCCCAAGAAAACCAGTCCCAAATGGCTTCACTGGTGAATTCTACCAAATGTCTAGGGACGGATAATACCAATTCTTCACAAACCCAGAAGAAACTCCCAGCCGTGCTCCTGATACCAAAACCAAAGATACTTTCGTCCAAGAGCAAATGAACACAAACACCTTAAAAAAAATTTGGCAATGTTTTGTGAACAAATCCAGCAACACTTTTCAAAAACAAAAACAAAACCCTGCCTTATGAGCAAGTAAGTTTTATTCCAGGAATTTAAAGATGACACAACATTAAACATCAAGGTAATTCGCCATATTCACAAAGAAGAAAAATCCCGTGATCCTCCACAGATGCAGGAAAAGCATATGATAAAATTCAATGCCTATTCATGGTTTAAAAAAAAAATAGTTTCATGTTCTAGAAATGGAGGGAAACCTCTCCAACCTGGTAAGGGACACCCACAAAAAGTCTGGAGCTAAGATCATACTTAACGGTGAAAGAATGAGTCATTTCTTCTGATTGGGAGCAAGGCAAAGATGTCTACTCTGCCACTTCCGTTCAACATTGTACCGAGGTCCAATTGGTGCAATAATGCAATAAAAAGAAAGAAAATGTATAGATTGGAAAGGGTAAAGTAATACTGTATTCACAGATGCCATAAGCATCTATGTAGAAAATCCTAAAGAATTTACCAAAAAACCCATTAGAACTAATAAACTTAGCAAAGCTATATAGCCAATATAAGAAATCTTATAATTTTTATATGCTAGTAATGAAAACTGGAAATAGCATCAAAGAACATAAAATATATAGGGGTAAATTGAACAAAACATGTACACCATAGAATGGGAGGAAGTATTTATGAAGCATATAGCAGACAAAAGACATATCTAGAATACATAAAGAACCCTTAAAACTACCTCCCCAAAATGGACAAAATATTTGAGTAGATACTCAACAAGGGAAGATATGTGGATGGTAAATAAGCACGTGAAAAGATACTCAACAGAATTACTAAGGGAAATGTAAACTACAACCACAATGAAGTAACACTGCACATCCCAGAAGGACTGAAATCAAAAGACTGATACTACCAAGTGTTGGTGAGAATGTGGAATAACTAGAATTCTCGTTTATTGCTGGCAGGACTGTATAATTGGACAATCACTTTAGAAAACTCTTAGAGTGTGATTTTTTTTCTTTTTTAAAGTTAAACATGCCATACATAGTAGTATTTCTCCTCAACTATTCCTAGAGCGCTTCTGTGTTACAAAGACAAAAAGAAACAAGTCTACACTCTGACCTGCCCACAGATATTCAAGTGGCTTTATTCATAGTAGCTCCAAAGCATGAAAAACTGAAATGTCCATCAGCTGGTGGGTGGATAGACAAACAAATTATCTATCCATTCAGTGGAATACCACTCATCCATAAAAAGGAGTGAACTACTGATTCAGCAATGGATGAATCCCAAAAGCATGTTAACTGAAAGAAGCCGCACATAAAAGGATATTTACTGTAGGATTCCACTTAAATACAGTTCTAGAAGAGGTAAAACTTAGTGACAAATCAGTGGTTGGTAGAGATTGGGGGTAAGGAGAGGGAGCTGTAAAGTAACACAAAGAAGCTTTTTAGGATGATGGAAATGTTCTATATCACTGTTGTGTTGGTTGCGAGGCCGAATACATTTGTTAAAACTTACCAAATCATACATTTAAGATTGGTGAGTTTTATTAGAGTGAAATTATATCTCAGCAAGGAAAAAAGGAAGGAAAGAATATAATGGCTTCACCTCTCCAGAAACTCCCAGTTTATGTAGTATGTCAAGAGAGTCTGGAAAAAAACTTAAGGCAATGAATGATGAGGAGTCAGGTATAGTTCAGTTAAACATGTAATGCACCCGGTTGGCAGTTGTCACACCGTGCCTCGAGCTGGTGATCAGTAATGCTCAGCCATGCCGTAGGGATGAGGGAAGCAAGTCCAGCTTCCTTCGAGGAAGGACTTTAAAACAGGCTTTCTTAACAATTCCGTGTGGACCTTCCCATATTCCTTTTATCGATCTGGGAGGATTCTGGATTCTTCCCTGTGTAAGGCAGCTTGAAACAATTGTACTTTTTTCTTTTTTTTTTTTTTAAGATTTTATTTATTTATTTGACAGAACAGCCAGAGAGAGAACACAAGCAGGGGGAGCGAGAGAGGGAGAAGCAGGCTTCCGCCGAAGCAGGGAGCCCGATGCGGGGCTCGATCCCGGGTCTCCAGGATCATGACCTGAGCTGAAGGCAGTTGCTTAACCAACTGAGCCACCCAGGCGCCCTGCAATTGTACTTTTAACTGGAATACACACACTGTGTCTAGCCTAACTCTGGGAATATGAAAGAAAGAAGACTTTAGGGTGATCACTGGGAGAATAAAAACCAACTTCTGAGAAGTACCAGAAGGTTGACAGCAAAGGTGAATACATAAACTGCACAGAAAAGTTTGTTATTCCATATCCGGAGTCTTTGTAAGCATATCCCTGTGGGTCATGGGTTTTGAGTAGCAGATTTTTAGAGGTGAAGTACCAAACCTAGTGGTTCTGACAATAATCCCAAAGCAGCAGAAAGAAAAGAACTCAGACCATAAAGGGAAAGGGATCAAATTTGAGATGGATGCTGAGTCAGGAAGAGTTGAAAGGAATGAATTTTCTCCCTGTTACAGAAGACCCATCTGGACAACCCACTTGAAAAACAACAGCAACCGCACTTCCCAAAAAAAATACCGCTACAGATTTAAAGAGTTTGATTTCTTTGGAGAAAAAGTAGAATTTGTAATGAAGGAGACAAAATTGATAGCTTTGTTGAATTATGGTTTTATCAAGAATCAGTACATTTCCCATAATTTTTTGCCAAGTTAGAGTGTGACTGTATGCACAAGGCAAGTTATTTCACAAGATTCATGAAAAAAAAAAAGGTTTTGTACCTTTAGAAAGTTCATTTGAAGAGAGGTGATCATTAAAGATGATGATTAGGGAGGGGGTTGATAGTCGGGGAGACTGTGCACATGGTGCCGGGAGGTCAGGGATGTATAGGAGTTCTGTATCTTCGCTCAATTTTGCTGTGACCCAAAAGTGTTCTAAAAAATAAAGTCTATTTTTGGGAAGCCTGGGTGGCTCAGTCGTTAAGTGTCTGCCGTCGACTTAGGTCATGACCCTAGGATCCTGGGATTGAGCCCCACATCGGGCTCCCTCCTCCATGGGAAACCTGCTTCTCCTTCTTGCACTCCCTCCGTTTGTGTTCCCTCTCTCACACTTGTCTCTGTCAAATACATAAAATCTTTTAAAAAATAAAGTTATTTAAAAAAAGATTATTCGTAAATGTGGCTTTGTTTGACAGGGTAAGCATCAAGTTTGGAATTTTCAAAAAGTTCTAGGACGTCAGGAGTTTTCTGAGTAATATGTGACTGTGAGGGGAGCAGTGTGCCATTTTTTCTGCCTCCAGACTGGCTTCTTTTAAATGGAGGTACATTCAAAGGCAAAATGAAGAAGCAGGTCTAGATTTCAGAGCATCAGGCTTTCTGAATTAGGAAACGCTGGTGAGTTGGATTCTCTGGCACAGGGATAGCTGCTCCCATTCCCCCTCCCCCATTCACACCCTTCCTTAGCTGTCTCACTGTCACTGTGGGGCCAGCACTGGGCATCATCTGGGTGCCGGAGGGAATTGATGGAGGGATGTGGGCACAGGTGAGTGGACAGCAGCTGACACCCTCTCAGAGAGCAGGCGGGACAGGCAAGCCTCCAGACTTGGCATACCTTAGAGTGGCATGCAGCTGTCAGCCAGGAAGCTGCAAGGAACTCTTCAATTCCTGAAAATTCTCTGGCTGTGGGAGCATTCCAGAAAAGATGTCAGGAATGTCACCAAGACATGACATCTAGACCGGAGGAGGGGGCTGGTAACAGCAATGACAGCACTCATTAACAGCTGTCATTTTCTGGACACTTGTACCGTCGGAGTTCAGTGCATCTGACACGCAGTGTTTCACTTCATCCCACAACTCCGTATGAGGTAGGAGCTACTACCATTCCCACTTTGCGGGTGAGGAAGCAGACTTAGAGCTCCAGGAGCATGTCCAGGTCAGTACGGCTGCTACATGTGTTGGGAAGCGATCCCAACACAAAAAGTTGTCTGCGGCACTTACTGCTTCCCCATTGCTGTCCTCTTAAAGTCATCCTTTATTGTGCTTCAGTCCAGAGTCACGGTAGATGGTGCACGATGCAAAGGGACCGGACCCCAGAGAGGGGTTCAGGAGTGGGGAAGGATGCAGTGCCCCTGGCAGTGGAGGTGGGCTGGGTGTGCCAATCAGAGGAGTTATGTCTCCAGATACCTCCACCTCCCCCAAATTCCCACATTCCCAGCATGACCTGCAAGCAAATAAGTGTCTCATGATCAGAACTCAAGTGTGCAGTTGATGGACATGTTTTTAAACAGTAGGTGTGGAAGTACACCCTTACTCCACCCCTCGTACTCTGTCCAAAGCCTTACCCCTGGGGGAACTGATCCTCCTCTGTGGTCGAGGAGGATTCACAAGTCCTGCTGCAGAAGCAAGAACAATTATAGTCATGACGCTAGAATCGGCTAGAATGTAAGCTCCACGAGGGCAGGGGTTTTATTTGATGTGTGAAAAGTTGTATCTCCAGAATCTGAAATGTGGGAAGCAATCAATAAATGCTTGTTTAATAATAATTATTAACTCTTCAAAGTATTGGTTCGTCTAATATAACACTTGAGCAGGAAAGATCACTTCTTTTCTTCCCCCCTCATTGATGGGAAGGTGTGAGAAAATCAAGCCTCAGCAAAGTTAAGTGGAGCTAAATTAGGTCAAAGAGCTAATTAATTAGAAATGGACTGGGACCCAGCTCTTCTCTGCCATTATCAGGCTGACTGGAATGTGTTATTTCTTCCCATAGCGACTTATGCTTTCATCCCAGTGATTTCTGGTCTGGGTCGACAGGTTGCAGGGTTCACAGGAAACCTGATTATTTCCCCTGGGCAGCTTTGATGAACTACAAAGCTGGTGAACTACAGTGGGCAATGATGTGGAGCCACCCCCACTGCTGAGGGAGAGCCGGGCGTGCTCACGTCTGGATAAACAGAATCCTGCCATACATCACTGATTTCTAACATAAATACCTCTCTTTCTTATCTTAACAGCTCTGCAACCTCAACAGGTTTTGTGGTCACTGTTGGCGAGAAAAGATGTTGAGCTTTTCCAGAGAGGATTTGTGCTCACTCTGCCAGCATGATAGGACTGCTCCCCACCTGAGGTTCCTTCAGCTTCGCCTTCTGCTTGAAGAGAGCTCAGTGCAGATCATCAGGGCTGTTTATCCCCTTCCTTCCCCCTGTCCTGTGGCTGAGCCCTGCTGTGGGGAGGACACTCTGGTTGGTGTTTCGGCTCTATATAGGGGTCACCTATCATTCGGGGTACTTTGCTTTCTTAGTACATAAAATAATGGGCCTCTTGTGATGGATGAATCTTAGACTTGATGACATATGGAGCATCCCTTGACTGAGTTCTTCCTGTTCACGAAGCACTTTTGCATACATGTTTTTGGCTTCTTGGGTACAGTCTCCAAGACTGAGCTTTGATGCGGGAGGTTTGCTGAGAGTGCCCTCCGGGTCTGCATCTGTGGGATGGGGAAGGAAACTGGACTGGCCAGAGGGAAAATTGAACTACAGTGCTATCCAGACAAAGGCCTTAGCTGCTCCTACAGGAGAGTAGGGCTTCTGGGACTGGGATGATCCTCCAGAGTTGTCTCCAGCTGGGGCAAGTGGGAAGCAGGCCTTTACACTCCCACATCACCCATTCAAGGGATGCAAGCGCCACATTCCATGCAACACCCTGGATGGGCTGTCACCTGGGGCAGGCTCCCTTGACCAAGGGCAGTTTGAGGGCCTATCTCAGAGACAGTGGCGACCATCTGGCAGCAGGGGGACAATTAGCTCCATATGACAGGGAGCTCTGGATGGCCTGCCACAGCAAGCACTAGACAATAGTACCTCATTCTCGATTCCCCCTGTGGTAGGTACTGTCATCATTAGCACCCAGGGTGACCATGAGGACAGACTTGGACAAATTGAGTGGCTCCCCTAAGATCTCACAGCCAGCTACAGGAGATGCAAATCCAGTCCTGACACCAGGACCCAGCTCTTGACCCCGGAGCCTGGGGGCTGCACTCTTTGCAGCTCAGACTGCATTCTTTGGTAAGAAAGAAAGAGGGAAATGTGCGTGTCTGGCCCTCCTAAGAATTTTTACTCAGAAATGCAGAAGAGCTAGCACGGACTCCCACCACGGTGATGTAGTGGGAGGCAGGCAGGCAGCCAGGCTAGCTTGCTGTTTTGCAATGTTTGCAGTCTACGCCTGTGTTTTCTCTTCTGCCCTCATCTCCTTGCAAGGTGCTGGCGAAAGTAGGCTCAGTCCCCATTTTAGAGGTGAGAATGTCGAGGCCAGGGAAGATGGTAGTTCACCCAGAATTATGCAAAGGTGTGACTTGATGACCAGGGCACAGATGTGTCACCTTGTTCCTGCACTCCCTACATATATCCCACTAGAGGCATCTTTTTTTTTCTCCAAAAAGTTTATTTTTCAGTAATCTCTGTACCGAACATGGAATTTGAACTCAACAGCCCTGAGATCAAGAGTCCTGTGCTCCACCAACTGAGCCAGCCAGGCATCCCCCAGTGGAGGCTGCTTATGGGTGACATGTTGTCCCCTTTACCTCTGAAGTGAGTCGGGCAGGTGACGCTTAGATGAACCCCTGGTGTCCTCACCTGCTCACAGAAACAAATGTCACCAGTCTTGAAATTGTTCATGGGAAGCACAAAGTAAAGCATTTCAGAAATTTTCTGAGATTTCTAGGGCCTTATCAGCTTAATTAATCATTAAGAAGGGGTAGTGTATTTGCAGGAAAATAAAGCTTTTCAGTGAATTTACTGCAAAAGTTGTAAAAAAACAACTGAGTTCAAAAGAGCGTTCTTTAATAATATCTAGGAGTTTCACTTCCTCGGCTGCTTTGCAAACCAGCTCCTTAAAAAAAAAAAAAAAAACCATCTGTGTTATGGCTAGGTAGATAACAATGGGAGTCATTCCAGAGTGGGGACAAAATACACCCTGAAGAAAAGAAACATGTTAGCCTTCCCCTTTTATTTGACTCCTCCGTCCACTAAGAGGGAAGACATGTATCTGTTTTCATTGTGTGTTTCTAGCTGGAAATGTATTGGGCACTTCCTGGGTGACACGCACAGTGCCAGGCTCTTTAGCAAGGCCCTCTGGGGTGGGGAAGGGGCATGGGTGCTCATTCTACCCTCCCAGTCGTTTGTTTTCCAGCACAGACAGCCATGCTGGCGGGTCTCGGCAAGGGATGATGAGGAGATGGCGGGCAGCCAGTCCGAGGATCTTGTGGGCCATCGGGCAGGCACACGTGAGGGTGGCCTGGGCAGACTTCCCAGGCAGAGAGCAGGGCGTGTATTCTGCAGGGCTGGTTCTTGGAGAGATTTCATGGTGATGCCTGAGCCAGGGGCATGTTTGGAGCCCTAGTGGCAGTAGCTTTCTCATCACCGAGTCTCTGGATCTTTTTCACTCAGCAGTTCCCAGACTCCCAGCTCCTGCTTGGGACCGAGCTGGTAGTTCACAGCGGGCCAGGTCTCAGGTGTTGTTGTGGGATTTATTTCTGAAAGCCCATCCTAGGTCCTAGTCCTCCAGCCCTTCTAGGGGTTTCGTGAGCACCTAATCTTTTAATTAAGAACACACTTTGTCTGAGGCCATTCAGGTTATGGGAACAGAATACCATAGGCTGGCTGGCTTCAATAACAGCCATTTATTTCTCAGAATTCTGAAGGCTGGGAAGTCCAAGATCACTGTCTGCACGTTCAGTGTCCAGTGGGATCTTGCTTCCTGGTTCACAGACAGCTGTCTTCCCACGTGGCAGAAGGGGTGAGGATTTGTAATCTCTTTTATATGGGCAAGAACCCCATTTGTGAGCACTTCACTCTCATGGCCTAATCACATCCCCAAGGCCCCACTTTTTAATACATCACACTGGGGATGAGGTGTAAACATATACATGTTGTGGGGGACACAGTCATTCTGTCTACAGCAGGCATCTGTGACTGAGTCCTCCTAGATGGGAAATGTGGCAGCTTCCCTTTCTTGAGTGGCCAATAGGCCACCTGTTTTTGTCGTCTGTGAGCTAAGAATGGTTTTCACATTTTTAAATGGTTGGGAGAAAAATCAAAAGAATATTTCATGACACATGAAATTCACAGAAAATTCAAATTTCAGGGTCCATAAGGGTTTCTCAGAACACCATTGTCCCTAATCGTTTACATATTGTTCACGGCTGTGTGGGAACTTCAACAGCAGAATGGAGGATTTGCAGCTGAGAAAGATGACCTGAAAGAATCACTAGCTGCCCCCTTTTTTGGAGAGTTTGCCACTCCTCATCAAAAAGGCTGGGTTTTGTTCTCTCTTCTAAAAGAATGACTAATTGTGCATGTGTATTTTAAAATAAGTAATAGCATCTTCTAACTTTTCTTCTGACAAGTTTCTGGATGTCCATGTAGTATATTTCTTTTCTTTTTTTTTAATTTCTATTTTTTCCAAAACCCAGCCACCCTATCCCTCCCTCCACCCCCCAGCAACCCTCAGTTTGTTTCCTGAGATTAAGAGTCTCTTATAGTTTATCTCCCTCCCTGGTCCCATCTTCTTTTATTTTTTTCCCTCCCTCTCCCCCATGACCACCCGCCCTGCCTCTCAACGACCTCATATCAGAGAGATCATATGATAATTTACTTTCTCTGATTGACTTATTTTGTGCAGCATAATACCCTCCAGTTCCATCCATGTCATTGCAGATGCAGGATTTCATCCTTTTTGATGGCTGCATAGTATTCCAGTGTATATATATGTGTGTGTGTGTGTGTGTGTGTGTGTCTCACATCTTCTTTATCCATTCATCTGTTGATGGACATCTAGGTTCTTTCCATAGTTTAGCTAGCTATTGTGGACATTGCTGCTATAAACATCCAGGTGCATGTATCCCCTCAGATCACTACATTTATATCTTTAGGATAAATACCCAGTAGTGTGATTGCTGGCTCATAGAGTAGTTCTATTTTCAACTTTTTGAGGAATCCCCATACTGTTTTCCAGAGCGGCTGGACCAGCTTGCATTCCCACCAACAGTGGAGGAGGGTTCCCCTTTCCCCACATTCTCACCAACATCTGTCGCTTCCTTACTTGTTAATTTTAGCCATTCTGACTGGTATGAGGTGGTATCTTACTGTGGTTTTGATTTGGATTTCCCTGATGCTGAGGGATGTTGAGCAATTTTTCATGTGTTTGTTGGCCATTTGGATGTCTTCTTTGGAGAAATGTCTGTTCATGTCTTCTGCCCATTTCTTCATTGGATTGTTTGTTCTTTGGGTGTTGAGTTTGAGGAGTTCTTTATAGATTTTGGATGCTATCCCTTTATCTAATATGTCATTTGCAAATAGCTTCTCCTATTGTTTCAGGTGTCTTTTGGTTTTGTTGACTATTTCTTTTGCTGTGCAAAAGCTTTTGATCTTGATGAAGTCCCAGTAGTTCATTTTCCCCCTTGCTTTCCTTGCCTCTGGCGATGTTTCTAGGAAGAAGTTGCTGCAGCTGAGGTTGAAGAGGTTGCTGCCTGTGTTCTCCTGAAGGATTTTGATGGATTCCTATCTCACATGGAGGTCTTTCATCCATTTTGAGTCTGTTTTTGTGTGTGGTGTAAGGAAATGGTCCAGTTTCATTATTCTGCCTGTGGCTGTCCAATTTTCCAAACACCATTTGTTGAAAGATTGTCCTTTTTCCATTGGACATTTTTTCCTGCTTTGTGGAAGATGAGTTGACAAGAGTCGAGGGTCCATTTCTGGGCTCTCCATTCTGTTCCATCGATCTATGTGTTTGTTTTTGTGCCAATACAAATACCATACTGTCTTGATGATTACAGCTTTGTAATAGAGCTTGAAGTCTGGAATTGTGATGCGTCCAACTTTGGTTTTCTTTTTCAACATTCCTCTGGCTATTTGGGGTCTTTACTGGTTCCATATAAATTTTAGGATTATTTGTTCCATTTCTTTGAAAAACATTGGTGATATTTTGATAGGGATTGCATTAAATGTGTAGATTGCTTTATGTAGCAAAGACATTTTCACAGTATTTGTTCTTCCAATCCATGAGCATGGAACATTTTCCCATTTCTTTGTGTCTTCCTCAGTTTTTTTCATGAGTACTTTATACTTTTCTGAGTACAGATTCTTTGCCTCTGTGGTTAGGTTTGTTCCTAGGTATCTTATGGTTTTGAGTGCAATTGTAAATGGGATCAGCCTCTTAATTTCTCTTTCTTCTGTCTTGCTGTTGGTGTATAGAAATGCAACTGATTTCTGTGTATTGGTTTTATATCCTGACACTTTACTGAATTTCTGTATGAGTTCTAACACTTCTGGAGTGGAGTCTTTCGGATTTTCCACATAAAGTATCATATCATTTAAAAAGAGTGAGGGTTTGACTTCTTTGCTGTTTCGGATGCCTTTTATTTGTTTTTGTTGTCTGATTGCTGAGGCTAGGACTTCTAGTACTATGTTGAATAGCAGTGATGATAGTGGACAGCCCTGCCATGTTCCTGACCTTAGGGAAAAGGCTCTCAGTTTTTCCCCATTGAGAATGACATTCGCTGTGGGTTTTTCATAGATGGCTTTTATGATATTGAGGTATGTTCCCTCTATCCCTACACTGTGAAGAGTTTTGAACAAGAAAGGATGCTGTACTTTGTCAAATGCTTTTTCAGCATCTCTTGAGAGGATCATTTGGTTCTTATTCTTTCTTTTATTAATGTCTTGTATCACATGGATTGATTTGCAGATGTTGAACCAGCCTTACAGCCCAGGAATAAATCCCACTTGGTCGTGGTGAATAATCTTTTTCATATACTGTTGGAGCCGATTGGCTACTATTTTGGTGAGAATTTTTGTATCTGTGTTCATCAAGTATATTGGTCTGTAATTCTCTTTTTTGATGGGGTCTTTGGTTTTGGGATCAGGGTAATTCTGGTCTCATAAAATGAGTTTGGAAGTTTTCCTTCCATTTCTATTTTTTTGAACAGTTTCTGGAGAATAGATATTAATTCTTCTTTAAATATTTGGTAGAATTCCCCTGGGAAGTTGTCTTGGCCTGGACTCTTGTTTCCTGGGAGATTTTTGATGACTGCTTCAATCTCCTTACTGGTTATCCGTCTGTTCAGGTTTTCTATTTCTTCCTGGTTCACTTTTGGTAGTTTCTATGTCTCTAGGAATGCATCCATTTCTTCCAGATTGTCAGATTTGCTGGCGTATAATTGCTCATAATATGTTCTTATAATTGTTTGTATTTCTTTGGTGTTGGTTGTGATCTTTCCTCTTTCATTCATAATTTTATTAATTTGGATCCTTTCTCTTTTCTTTTTGATAAGTCTGACCAGGGGTTTGTCAATCTTGTTAATTCTTTCAAAGAACCAGCTCCTAGTTTCATTGATTTGTCCTACTGTTCTTTTGTTCTATTTCATTGATTTCTGCTGTGATCTTTAATATTTCTTTTCTCCTGCTAGGTTTAGGCTTTCTTTGTTGTTCTTTCTCCAGCTCCTTTAGGTATAGGTTTAGGTTGCATACTTGAGACCTTTCTTGTTTCTTGAGAAAGGCTTGTATTGCTATATACTTTCCTCTTAGGACCACCTTTGCTGTGTCCCAAAGATTTTGAATAGTTGTGTTTCCATTTTCATTTGTTTCCATGATTTTTAAAAATTCTTCTTTAATTTCCTGGTTGACCCATTCATTCTTTAGTAGGATACGCTTTAGCCTCCCTGTATTTGAGTTCTTTCCAACTTTCCTCTTGTGGTTGAGTTCTAGTTTCAAATCATTGTGGTCTGAAAGTATGCAGGGAATGATCCCAATCTTTTGGTATTGGTTGAGACCTGATTTTTGACCCAGGATATGATGTATTCTGGAGAATGTTCCTTGCGCGCTAGAGAAGAATGTGTATTGTTTCTTTGGGTTGGAATATTCTGAATATATCTGTGATGTCCATCTGCTCTACTGTGTCATTTAAAGTCTTTATTTCCTTATTGATCTTTGCTTAGATGATCTGTCCGTTTCAGCGAGGGGGATGTTAAATTCCCCTACTATTATTCTATTATTGTCGATGTGTTTCTTTGATCTAGTTATTATTAATTGGTTTATATAATCGGCTGCTCCAATGTTAGGGGAATAGATATTCAAAATTGCTAGATCTTCTTGTTGGACAGACCCTTTAAGTATGATATAGTGTCCTTCCTCATCTCTTACTATAGTCTTTGGCTTAAGATCTAATTTGTCCAATATAAGGATTGCCACCCCAGCTTTCTTTTGATGTCCATTAGCATGGTAGATTGTTTTCCACCCCATCACTTTAAATCTAGAGGTGTCTTCGGGTCTAAAATGAGTTTCTTGGAGACAGCATATTGATGGGTATTGTTTTTTTTTTATCCATTCTGATACCCTGTGTCTTTTGATTGGGACATTTAGCCCATTTACATTCAGGGTAACTATTAAAAGATATGAATTTAGTGCCATTTTATTGCCTGTAAAGTGGCTGTTACTGTATATTGTCTCTGTTCCTTCCTGGTCTGTTACTTGTAGGCTCTCTCTTTGCTTAGATGACCCCTTTCAACATTTCCTGTAGGGCTGATTTTGTGTTGGCAAATTGTTTTAGTTTTTGTTTGTTCTGGAAGATTTTTATCTCTCCTATTTTCAGTGGCAGCGTCGCTGGATATAGTATTCTTGGCTACATATTTTTCTCATTTAGATCCCTGAATACATCATGCCAGTCCTTTCTGGCCTGCCAGCTCTGTGGATAGGTCTGCTGCCAATTTCATATTTCTGCCATTGTCTGTCTTCTCCCGAGCTTCTTTTAGGCTTTTCTGTCACTGAGACTTATAAGTTTTATTATTAGAGGATTAGTGTGGACCTAAGAAAAACTTATATATGTACAAAAGTAAGTTATACAAGATGAAGGGATGGAATATGACTGTAAAGATGAAAATTTTAAAAGATTCTAAAAAAGCAATTGATAAGGTAAGATGTTGGTTTAAAAAGAAAGAGGAAAGAATGTGATGAGGCTGGAGACCAGAACAAAGCCATGTGCTAGACTTAGTGTATATTTTTATTAGAAGAAACTGTATCCCAAAGTTTTAAAGAAAGAAAAACCTATATGTGTACAAAAAATTAACTTAAATACCAAGAAGGGATAGAATATGACTGAAACAATGAAAATTTAAAAATATTGTTTAAAAAAATATTGATAAGATCAAATAGTTTTTTAAAAACGTTAAAAGAGATGGGCGCCTGGGTGGCTCAGTGGGTTAAAGCCTCTGCCTTCGGCTCAGGTCATGATCTCAGGGTCCCAGGATCGAGGCCCGCATCAAGCTCTCTGCTCAGCGGGAGGCCTGCTTCCTCCTCTCTCTCTGCCTGCCTCTCTGCCTACTTGTGATCTCTCTGTCAAATAAATAAATAAAATCTTTAAAAAAAAGTTAAAAGAGGAAAGAGAAAGACGTTAAAAAATAGAATAAGAAAAAAATAAAATAAAAATATTAAGTTTGAAAAACTAAAGAATCATGGGGGAAAAACCATGAATTCTATTTGGTGCATTCATCTAAGTCTGAAGTTTTGTAGTTCTCATTGATCAGTGAACTTGGTCTTGGCTGGAGGTTCTCGCTGATCTTCTTGGGGAGAGGCCCGTTGCAGTGATTCTCAAATGTCTTTGCCCGAGGCGGAACTGCCCCACCCTCACCAGGGGCCAGGCTAAGCAACCCGCTCAGGTTCCATCTGGGGAGCTTTTGATCCTTGAGTGCTTTCCGTACAGCTTTGGAGGCTGGGAGTGAAGATGGCGGCCTCTGGCCCAGAGGAGCCGAGAGCTTGGCCCCCCCTCCTCAGTGCACCCCCAGAGGAAAGCAGTCAATCACGCCCGCCTCCCTGGACTCCAGCCGCACTCTGTGCTCACCCGGCCTGTGACCGAGCATTTCTATCCCTGGTGCGCGGCCCGTTTGGACTCTCCAAACCCAGCAGATTCCTGAGCACGCTTCCACCCCGCCCCTACTGGTGGAGGAAGGAGAGGGTCTCCCCAGATCTGCCACCTGTGGGGTCCCTGCTCGAAGAGCAGTGGTCCAACTACACCTTGGATTCCGGTTGAAGGTAAGCCCGAGCTGGGATCCCCCTCCTCATCTCCATCTCTACAGCTGACTTCCCCGCTCTGATACCTGGGAGCTCTGCCGTGCTCAGGCACCCTGGGTCCTTCTGTGACCCCGCGGGTCCTGAGACCACACTGTCCCCGCAAGGGTTCCACCCCCTGCTTAGCCTCTGGGACAACATCCCTCAGTGGAGCGGACTTCTAAAGGTTCTGATTTTGTGCTCCATGGCTCCATTTCTGCCCTGGAGCCACCCCTCCTCCCGCGGTCTGTCTTCCCAAATGTCGCCTCCGATTCACTTCTCTGCACGCCCTACCTTCCAGAAAGTGGTCACTTTTCTGTTCCTAGAATTGCTGCTCCTCTTCTCTTCCATCTCCTGTTGAGTCTGTAGGTGTTTTGACTGGTCTGATAACCATCTGGCTGAACTCCTGGGACTTGATGATACCTAGGTCTCCTCCTCCTTCGCCATCTTTCTCCTCAACACCCCCCCCCCATGTAGTATATTTATATAATCCCAACGGTCTTATGGGGCTGGCCTTAAGGATGTCACACTGAGCCCCATGCTCAAAAAGGGAATCTGTGCTTGGGGTTCAATGCTCTGTCATTGCCATTCTGAAATTCGTAACAGCTTTTATCTTTGAGTTTGTGTCTTGTTAATGTAGTCCCGTGGGACCCTGGAGCACGTGATGGGGTTTAGAGCTTGATCCACATGTGGTCTCTCTCACCTCGCACCTCACTAGGACAGCCCCTTACCACCATCCTGGCCCTATGGGAACTTGGGTGCATTTTCCCTAGTGCTCCTACAGCCCTCAGCACTTGACCTGTGACCATCCTCATGCCTGGAGGGAGTATGACATTGAAAGTGAATAAAGACCTTGACAGGTCAAGAAAGAGATCATGCAGGAGGAAAAAATCATTGTTTTCCCACTTTATGAAAAAGGAGCTCTGTATTTTATTTTTCTCAGAGACCTGCAAATTATGTAGCTGCTCTGCTCTTATGACTCATTGCCTAGTGGTTTTACCAAATATAAGGAACTATTTATCCAAATTAGGGAACATTGTAGCACATGAAACAGCAGATAAATTACACTTGTTTTTGCTCTTTTATTTCCACACCCAATATTACCATTTTAAAAAATTCACTTTAAAAAAAAAGATTTTATTTATTTATTTGACTGAGAGAAACACAGCTAGAGCAGGAACACAAGCAGGGGGAGTGAGAGAGGGAGAAGCAGGCTTCCTGCTGAGCAGGGAGCCCAAGGCGGGGCTCCATTCAGGAACTCTGAGATCATGACCTGAGCCGAAGGCAGTCACTTAACAAACTGAGCCACCTAGGCGCCCCTCACTCTTTTGATTTACTAAAATTCTTTACTGTTTATTTGGCAGTGAATCAAGGCAAATTTTCATTTGGGAATGAAAGACATCATCAAAAGTTATAAATTTTCCTGTTGGTGCAGAGTTTAGTCATATTACAGATAATAAATGTTTCTTTCTATGGTCTTTCCATTCAATAATGATCAAGTGTTATATGACTTACTATTTTGATAAAAAATATAGAGAAGTTAAAAAATATTGAGTTTTGATTAAATGAATTCTGCATAACTTGAAAGGCAATTAAAAAATTTTTCTAATTATTATTTTTATTTTTTTATTTTTTTTTTATTTTTTTTTATTTTTTTAAAGACTAAAATTTTTTATTGAAAGCCCTTTTGCTTTTTGGTAAAATTAGAATAATCTCCTTAGAACCCATCAATTATTGATGATTTTTACATTCTTTTTTTTTTGTTTGTTTAATAATTTATTTATTTATTTATTTATTTATTTTTTTTATTGTTACTAAATTTTTTTTTCCAGTGTTTCAAGATTCATTCCCCATTCCCCACACCCAGTGCTCCCCGCTTTAGGTGTCCCCAGTACCCACCACCAGGCTCTCCCATCCCTCCATCCCCCTCCCTCCAAGTCCCTCAGTTTGTTTCTGTGTTCAAAGTCTCTGTTGTTTCGTTTCCCTCCCTAGATTA